>JAFJYJ010000012.1:6867500-7152500 GCA_019022615.1 Acacia melanoxylon | reverse complement strand
AGCTTGCACCAAAGAAAGTTTTCAAGTTTTTCCTTCAAAGAGTAAACTCAAGTTTAAGGTTTTAAACTCAAGCTTGCGTCTGACAAAAATCTTTCAAAGTTTTTTAAAAACCTTTGCCAAACTCGAGCTTGCCCTTGCAAGCTCAAGCTTGGTCGACAGAGCAATGTCATATTTTGAGCTTAGCAAACTCAAGTTTACACCTCTAAGCTCAAGCTTGCATTTTGTGAACAAATTATTTTTGACATGAATAGTGCCAAACTCGAGCTTACTCACTAATAAGCTCAAGCTTGCGTTTTTCCATTTTGGCTCTCAAAATGATTTCAAACATGTTTCCCGACAAATGCTAAACTCGAGCTTACATTCTTACAAGCTCGAGCTTGAGACTTCCCGCAGGCAAAACTCAAGTTTTAAATGAAGACCAAACTCGAGCTTGGTATAGTAAACTCGAGCTTGGAACTTCGAAAAATGATGAACGCATCCGGGTGTATTTTGTTCAGCTTGATTTATGCTTTAGCTTGATTCTCGCGAATGGGTTGTATATGTTTTATATGATTCATATCAATATTTCCTAACCAGATTTAACCGCTTTGCTTATGAGATTACAAAAGATCTAGGTTTGTTTTAAAGAAGACTTTAAGACAAACAACTTGACAACTTGCAATATTATATTATATCTTCTTCTCCAAAAGCAATGGGTTACAACCTGGATAGCAACACAACCATTCTCCAAGAAAGAAAGCTAGCCTCCAAACAACTGGACAACATTATACAACTACCTCCACTAAACATAACAAAGATGGGAACACATTCTTGAGGAGCCAAATTTCGACAGAAGACATACACGTAAAACGCACACAAGTCTCACTACAAAAAGTGCTTCAGGTATTAGTAGCGGTTAAAATGGCCTATTTGTAGTGGTTTTAACCGCTACTAATGACATTGGTAGCGGTTTAACAAACCCGCAGAGTCTCGCAACAAAATCAAATCTTCGTGGCAAACCTTTACTTTGTAGCAGTTTAAAAAAACCGCTACTCCATATATCATGACCGCGATCTTACTACAAAAAAAGTATTAGTAGCGGTTACAAACCTAACCGCTCACTATATGAGGCCAACCGCAACAAAATCAACTTGTTTTTGACCATTAGTCGTGGTTATGTAACCGCTACAAACGTGGTCGACCTCCATTTGTAGCGGTTACATAACCGCCACTACTTATATTAGAAAGGGGCGCCAAAAGGTTTCAAAATTTGTATCGATTACATGACTGCTACAAAATGTTCCCGGCAATTTTTGTAGCGGATCATAACCGCTACAAAAAACATCCCACCATTTTTTGGGAAAAATGTGGCGGCGGTTTTGAGTATTTAATTTTTGTAACGGTTTTGAACCACTACAAAATGTTCCATTTATTTTTTGGTGTTTTGGATTTATAGCGGTTTACTAACCGCTACAAATAGATGGAATTAAAAAAAAATTAATTAAAGTAATTAGTTAAATATTGTATTAATTTTAATTTATATTTTTTGTGAAAATAAATTATATTAAAATATGATATTGGATTACATATGGTTAATACGTAATAGAAAACAATGAGAATATGTAAAAAGTAAAAAGAGTGTGTTAATTAAAATATAATTACTTCTACAAAAAATGTGTGTGAAGGTGGATCGAATAATATATATGAGAAAGTAGAAAGAAAGTGTAAAAAAAATACGAAAATGCATCTATAAAATAACAAAAGTTAGTATGAGCAGGTGTAGAAAATAAGCATTAGATTATATGCGGTTAAACGGCACTTACCCCCTTCAAACACTTAACCTCTTTGAGAAAACGTAAAACTATGAGTAAATACGGAGAGAAAACATGGAGAAGCAGGAACTAAAGCATATTAAATGTGGGTGGGTGGGGGTATTTATTGTGTATCTGGCGAATCATTTTGTAGCGGTTTAGTTGTCAACTTTTATAGCGGAGTACGTTAGTAGTGGTTGGTGAGTCGTCATTAGTAGCGGTTTTTTTGTAGTGGTTTTTTTTTTGGGTTTGTAGCGGTTTCATGACCGCTACAAATATTATTGTGGTTTTTTTAAAAGAAAAATAAGAAGATTACAGATTAATACATTGCATAATCTTTTCTCTCAATTTTCGTCACCATCCTTACAAAGAAAGTTTGGATAAAATGTTGCGTGTGAGTTGAATATGTTTGAACACAAATAAAACTTTGGTTAAATGTTATTATTTCATAAAACGTATATTAAACAACTTACCGAACTATAGGTAAATTGTCATCGCCGTCTGGGAAGAAGTTTTCGAAACTGGTTGGCTGGAACGGCTCACAATCATAGGCGACGTTATCACCATCGCCCATATCGTAAAGGTCCCGAGGCTTTAAGTGAACCACAATATTCCAATCCACGTGCCTCTCATCGGCGACATAATAAACCTGTTGGGCCTCTGAGGCAAGAATATACGGCTTGTCATCTTCAGACAAACCAGTGTGAATAGGCCGAGAGAAATTCACCGATGTGATGCCTAAGTTGTTAGTCGTGAGTCCCCGGGGCGTTGTCGTATTCACCCACAAACACTTGAACAGCGTCACGGGGAAACGGCCTTGGTAAGTTATCTTGACCACATCAAGCAGCTTTCCATAATACGAGACGTCACCGAACTGCATGTTCCCATCACTGTTGCTCGCATAACTCCTCGTCCCAAACGTGCCATATACACCCGAGTTTTGGGTCAGCAATCCCTGATCTCGTGAAACGGTGCAAAACTTGAAACCATTGACATTGTATGCCGTAAATCTTTGGGCGTGGTCAAGCGGGCCGAGTGCGAGAGCTCTGAATTCTGGTGAGTGCGGGTTGTGGTCATTCATTATTCTCCTCCTAAACCAACCGGGGAATTCTCTGTAGACCTTTCTATTAATTTCAGAGGATGTCTCGCGTACGGATCCTCGCCGACGCTTCACATGACTCTGAATTCCCCGCAATTAAACATGCGATGACGAGCATGAAATTTGAGTATAAAATGTAAGGAAATATATAGGATAACATATATATATATATATATATCTGTGTGGAATCCTTACTGAAGGTACGGTTCAACTTTAGTGCAATTGATCAAGACATGTCTATGTGCTTGAATCTTCTCAAGTGCCGTGAGTTTGAAATTCTCACTTCCGCCAACCGGTTTACCAACACGAGGGACTAACAACTCTATTCCCGATGGCTCGCTCGGACAATCGTCAACACGAGGCGGTCGGTTGAATGACGTCTCAATGTCATCAAAGTACCTGGAACAAAAATACAAGACCTCATCCCCAATATAGCCTTCTGCTATTGAACCTTCAGGCCACACCTTATTCCTCACGTAAGACTTTAGTTTCCCAAGAAACCTATAAATTAATGAAGGAAAAATGTCGATCCATCAATGGTTAGACGTGGGACTAGGGAGTAATATAATGCTAAAGTAATTAATTTTAAATGAGTACCTCTCAATAGGATACATCCATCGATAGTGAACCGGGCCAACAAGCTTTGTTTCGTGAACAAGGTGTACTGTCAGGTGAACCATGACCGTGAAGAATGAGGGAGGAAAGATCATCTCCAAATGACACAACGTAAGAATGATTTTCTGTTGCAGCTGGTTGAGCTCCTCCACGATCAAAACCTTGGAACACAACTTCCGAAAAAAAGTACAAAGCTCGACCAAAACGATCGACACATCCAGTGGCAGCGTATTTGATCCTCGTAGACGGACGAAGGGGGAGGGGGAGGCGGGGGGAATCCTCGTCGCTGAACGAAGGGGGAGGCTCGGGAGCTGGAAACCGTCTGCTAGGCATCAACTCAGTCAAGGCATCGTGAACAGCATCCCAGGTATGCCTCTGACTCAAGTACCAACGGTTATATCTCTCTTGACGACGCCTTCTCTTGGCATTTTTCGCGGCCTGCTGTGCAACAATATACTCGGCAACCTTCGTGGCTATGATCGCATCAACCTCCGCCGGTGGTGGCCTTCTCGAGCCAGAGGTGCCAGCCTCAGAGCTGGAGGCCTTGCCGTACACCATGCTAGGCCTAGCGCCTAATCTCATACCCTTCACACGGCCGGATGCTCTTTTGGGCCCACGCGGCTTTCAAAGGGGCCGTAGGATCCACGACCCCTATGACTCCGGGGTTGCGACGCTCGCCGATCGCCCCGGCTCGCTCAATCCGGCCCGACACCTGATTTTTAGAAAACATTAATCAAACTATATTTAATTCAATTTAAATATACAACATTAACTATATAAATAATTTTTTATGTGACTTACTATTATCTCCTCTCGTCGCCTCGAAGTCGGCGTCCCATCACGGTGTCTATGGGTGCGTGTGAACAACTGCCCATAGTCCGTCTGATGGTTCTCCTCCCGAGCCTTCTCTTGATGAAAGAGTTAAAAGAATATAAACTTTATTATTTCAAAAACAAAACAATCATCTTTTAAACCTAAAATTAATTGATCTTTCAACATACCATCTCACTATAGGTCACGACAAACCTCTTGGTTCCTGCCGTGTGATGGACCCTCTGATGTGACCGGCTTCTGGTGTTCCTCTACGACAGGGCCTGCAAGGAGCAGCAAATAAAATGTTAAGTGACTTACTATTTATAGGTTTAAAGTGTATTTAAACTATAAATTAAGTTAAACTATTAAATAATTTAAACCAAATGTAAAAAATAAATTAATTTAATCAATATTTATATTTTTAAACTACACTCAAACAAAATTAATTGAAAGAAATTTGTCACAATAAATTAACTCATGTTTTTTTTAAAAAAAAAAAAAAACTTAAACTACGATTAATAAAAAAACGTACATGTCCATCTGGACCCCTCCGAAAGTGGACAAAACCCGCCCAGTCATTTTGGTCGACGCCATCTGGGACGTTCTCGATCAGCTGCTGCAGAGGCATAGTTGAATCTCCATTCTGCGCGTTGTAGAGACGACCCCTGCAGCTCTTCCACCCCTCCCCCATTTTCATGAGTACGTACCTCTTATGGATGGCTCGCATGTTAAACTTTTTCTGTATCATAATTTAGTTAGTAATTAAGTAAGAAATGTGTACATAAATATTTGAATTTAATTAAACAACATAAGTTACCTGAACAACGTCAATAAACACTTTGTCCTTGTTCTCCGACAAAATCTTTTTCCAATCATGGAAAAAGATAGGAAACCATGCCCAATTACCGCCAAATTCTGAAAGGAATCGGTTCATCAGATAACCACCATTGTCGATCGGCTGGTCCGTCTCTGTGTTCCAGGGGACTATGACGTGAAGGTCGTCCATCTGAGTGACCGCGGCAACATCCAGCGTCCTCCTGCTGATGTTCCCATGTTCATCTGCACAGTTATAAACACATTGTTGTATTGCGTTTAAATAAATTCAAATTACACGTAAGAAATTTAATTTTTTGACAAAAAATGATTATATTTACCTTCAACATCCACCACAAATCCAGTGGAACGCGAAGACAACAGTCGGGGGTTCTCCTGGTCCCGCTCATTCTCCTCATCAAGAAACCGCTCCGCCTCAGCTATGGAAATCTCAATATGGATCTCCGGATTTTGGTCCACGTCGCTCAGCGACAGACTTGCACCATGTTCTCCCCCTACAGTCTCTAGGTTTGGGATTTCCTCATCTACAAAGAGGTCATCAAACTCCCTCCCCTCCACCCGAAGGGGCGAATGAGGGATATTTACAGGCCCTCGCCCTCTCGTACGGCCCCCTCTACTACTACTGCCCCTTATAGGCCTTCTCTCCTGATCAACAACTTTCCCTTTTCCCTTATCTTTAGAAACCATGATGTCCAAAGGTACAAGTTGAAAGGTTAAAAGGTGAAAAATCAAAACCTTGCGCGTGGGATTTTCAAAATGAGAGGAATAGTTAAAAAAACCGCTACATTTGTAGCGGTTCTTGAATATAACCGCGACAAAATCATAAAAATTGTTGCGGTTTAGAATAAACCACAACATAAACCGTGACAACTTTGCCTCGTTCTTCATGAAAACTTGTCGCGATTACAGAACCGCGACAAACTAGAGACTTTTACAATTCTGTAGCGGTTACAGTAAAATAACCGCAACAAACTTGAGCCCTTTCTATTCTGTAGCGGTTTTAGCTTAACCGCTACAAAGTTACTTTTGTGGCAAAAAAATCCAAACTATTTGGTTTGTTAGTCAAACCAATTAGTTTGGTGAAAATATTTAAAATAATAGAAATTTCAATTAATTTATTTATCTTCTTCGCCCCGAAAACACTCGAAAGTAATATATTAGGAATAATTAGTTTACAAAAAATAGTCTAACATGCACGTGAAGATTCGCATTCAGTATAGCCACCAATCTCCCTAGAAACACTCACTGACTCATTTTTATTAGAGATATTTTCAGAGAGAAAGGTGGCTATAATGAAAACCAATCTTTGGTGCACGTTCGACTATCTTCATAAGAGTAGAAGTCTTCACGTCAGAGAAAAAAAATCAAATCTGGATTGTCACTGAATGAACCTTCTCGGCTACAAAGAAGAGATAGGCAAATATCTGCCGCTCTCATCTCTCGACATAAGAGATCAGGGCGGCAGATATCTGCATGTCTTCAACTACTCAGCCAAGAATGTTCATTCAGTGATAACGCGGATTTGGTATTTTCTAAAAATTTATAATTAGATGTACGGACATATTAAGTATATATAGCAAAAATATTTGTAGCGGTTACTGGACAAACCGCTACAAAATTATATTATCTGACGCGGTTGCAGCTTCGCTTCACAATGACCGCGACAAAACGGTGTCGTTCCGCTATCCTGTAGCGGTTTATCTCGTATAACCGCTACAGAATTACAGCGACAAAGTTCGCGCCAACGCTGGCGCCAAATTTGTAGCGGTGTTTCCAAATCAACCGCAATAGATGATGCGCCACAGAGATTCGCGCCATAACACGCCAAGCTGGCGCCACATTTGTCGCGGTTTACTTTAGTGTAACTGCTACAAATAGCTCAGCAACCATGATTTGTTACGGTTCATTAAAAAACCGCTACAAAAACTCGGAAAATAATGATTTTGTAGCGGTTATTTATGACCGCAACAAACGATAGTTTTTTTTTTGTAGTGTCTGGAGTGAGTTGTATGGGTTGGCTAGGGAGGTTAATGAACCTTGGTTAGTGGCAGGTGATTTTAATGAAATTAAATCACCAATGGAGCAAAAAAGTGGGAGAGGAGCAAATGGGAATAGGTGTAGAGTGTTTAATGAATGGATTCAAAATTGTAACTTCATTGATATGGAAACGAAGGGTCCTTTGTTTACTTGGAAGGGGCCGAAATGGGATGGGATGGAAAGAGTTTTTAAACGTCTTGACCGCTGTTTGTGCAATGTATGTTGGCTTGAGATGTACGAAGATGCTGAGGTCAAAGTTATACCTAGAGTGGCGTCAGATCATCACCCTATGTTGGTGAAACTAAAAAAGGAGGAAAATAATGTTGGTACCAGAAACTTCAAATATGAAGCAGCATGGCGAGGCATAGTGAGTTTAATGAATTTATGTCGAATGTTTGGAAGGATGGGGAAGGATTTAATGAGATGCTGGAGACATTACAGCAAAGTTTGAGATACTGGAATAGAGAGGTATTTGGGAAAATTGAGTACCGGAAAAGAAGAATTTTTAATAGATTGAGTGGAATTCAGCAAAGTTTTGCTAGATACAACAATCCGTTTCTGTTTCGGTTAGAAAAGGATTTAGAGGAGGAATTAATGCAGACCCTTCGGTAAGAGGAAGTATTATGGTTTCAAAAGTCCCGGGGTAGATGGCTATCGGAGGGAAATCATAATACAAGGTTCTACCACACAAAAACCTTGTGTAGAAGAAGGAGAAACAAAAACAGTATGCTGAAAAACTCTGAGGGGGTATGGGTGGATGAGGTGGATGAAATTGTGAGTATGCTACAAGGATATTATGTGAATCTGTTTAGGGAAGAGAAGGCGGATAGGGACTGGTTCTGTACTAATCAGAGATGGGGGAGATCAGGGATAAGCAGCTGAGGAACCTCGGGAGGGCCGTAAGTGAAGAGGAGATTAGGAGGGCATTTTTTCAGCTAGGCGAATTTAAAGCTCCAGGTGGGGATGGATTTCCAGCGGCTTTCTATCAACATAATTGGCGTACGGTGGGAAAGTCAGTTGTTAAATACATTAAAGAGTTGTGGGACAAACCAGACAGAATTGGGGATATCATTGACACATTATTAGTGCTTGTGCCGAAAGTAGAGCAGCCGGAGTTGGTAAGTCAGTTCCGCCCTATCTCTCTGTGTAATGTTGTTTATAAGGGGTTGTCAAAAGTGATTGTGAATAGATTTAAACCTCTCATGAATAGGCTAGTCTCGCCCTATCAAACTAGCTTCATACCGGGTAGGAATATTCAAGACAATATTATTGTAGCAAAAGAAATTGTGCATACCATGAATCGGCTTAGGGGGAGGAAAGGATTTATGATATTTAAGATTGATCTAGAAAAGGCTTATGACATGATGAATTGGAACCTTGTTGGAAATGTTTTGACCGAGATTGGGGTGGATGAGAAGATTAGGAGGGTGATAAAGGGATGCATTAATTCAACAAAATTGTCGATTATGTGGAATGGAGGCAAGAGGGATACTTTTGTTCCAACTAAGGGTTTAAGACAAGGAGACCCACTATCCCCATATCTCTTTGTTTTAGGCATGGAAAAACTAACCCATTTAATAGTTGACTGTGTGAATGATGGTAAGTGGAAGTCATTGAAAATGGGAAGACATGGTACGGATGTGTCTCATTTGCTATTTGCAGATGATTTGTTGTTAATTTGTGAGGCTAATGTGAATCAAATGGCTTTGGTATTGGATATTTTGAGGAAGTTTGGGGAGATGTCTGGACAGAGGGTAAATGTGCAAAAAACTAGTGTGTTTTTTTCAAAGAATGTAGAAAGAAGGCTTCAAAATGAAATGTTTGTTGTCTGGATTTCAAAAGATAGATGACTTAGGGAGGTATTTGGGAGCATACATGGCCCATGGAGGAGACAAGAAGAGGAGGTTTCAGCCTTTGATCGACAAGATGCAGGGGAAACTGAGCTCTTGGAAAAAAACAAACTTTATCGTTAGCGGGTCGTATTACCTTGGTTCAGTTTGTGACGAATCAATTGGCGGTATTTTACATGCAACACTCGGTAGTCCCAGTGAATGTTAGGAAGCAGATGGAAAAAATACAAAGGGACTTTATTTGGGGTAGTGAGGAGGGAAGAAGAAAGGTGCATGCGATAAGTTGGAAGACATTGTGTACGAGTAGGAGGAATGGTGGGTTAGGATTGCGTGAGCTTGAGACTATGAATTATGCACTATTGGGGAAGGTGGTATGGAATGTCATCTCAAAGCCGGATAGCCTTTGCTCAATGGTGCTAAGAGGTAAATATGGGAGAGATCGTGATCTTATGAAAGAATGCAAAATAGTAAAATCGAACTCGGAGTTGTGGAGAAGTTTGGGGCCAATTTGGCCAGCTGTTGTAGGGAATCTGGTCTGGGAGATTGGTAATGGGGCATCAATTAATTTTTGGGATGATCATTGGGTGGGTGTGGGAATAAAGCTAACTGGAAAATGTGTTGGGGTGGTTCCTGCTATGGAAAAAGTCAGCAAAGTCAGGGATATGGTTAATGGTGATGGCGATTGGGATCTTGGACAGATTGAGAAATGGGTGAATGTAGAAGGGCTGAAGCTCATAAAGGCAATTCTTCCACCTAGACCGTCAAATGAGAATGATTTTGTTTGTTGGGGAAATAATTTACAGGGGAACTACTGTGTGGCTGAGATGTATCAGATAATGAAAGAGGAGCAAGATATGGGTGAAGGAATATGGAGGAAGGTATGGAAATGGGAGGGTCGAAGAAGGGTGCAAGTATTTTTGTGGCTTGCAATCCATGATAGATTGCTTCCAGCTGAGCGTCGTGGAAGGATGTTGGGTGGATCACCAATTTGTTATTTCTGTAGGAGTCAAAATGAGAGTGTTATGCATGTATTGTGTGACTGTGAAATTGCTTGGAACCTATGGAGGACTCTGAAAAATGGGAAGATTGAACCTGAATTTATGCTGTTACAGGGAAAGCAATGGTTTGAGTGGAATTTATCTAGGCTGGAAAATAACTGGGACATTGTGTTTGGGCTGGGTTGCTGGTTTCTATGGGGTTGGAGAAATAGGTGTATATTTGTGGATGGGTATGTGCTACCTGGTGACATAAGTGGTATGGTTATCAGGTATGTGAAGGAAGTTCAGCGTGTAAAGGAGGAGTTTGGGCGGACCATGGGAAGCAGGAGGGAAACATACATTGGTTGGGTGGCTCCTGAAGTGGGGTGGGTGAAAATTAATGTAGATGGGGCGCTGAAAGGGGGGAAGAGGGAAGCAAGTTGTGGGGGTTTGATTAGAGGGAGTGAGGGTGAATGGTTATGCGGATTCTCCAAGAAACTAGGGAATTGTTCTGCAATGAAAGCAGAAATTTGGGCTGTGCTTATGGGATTGGAGCTAGCTTCTTCTTATCAGCTGGAGAACGTGGTGCTGGAGAGTGACTCTAAAGCTGTGGTGTCTCTCATCCAGAATCTGCAGCATGAAGATGACAGGGAGTCAAGGACTTTAAAGATGATTAGACAGGTATTGAATAGATTTAGGAATTTTCTGGTAGTACATGTTTATAGGGAAGCCAATAAGTGCGCTGATATACTTGCAAATGTCAATATTGAGCAAGTGGAGGATAAGACAATTTTTTTTTTTGATAGGAAAAAGGTTTTGGAGGGGTTCGACATCAGTCCCCCACCAAGGCCAGGGCACGGCCCCAGGCTCTATGAGCACTTACTGGGGACTTACGAGATCGCCTACCAAAGGAGTCCCAGCGACGGCAGAAGGGATCGAACCCACGACCCAAGAGCCTAATCCTGGATCCCTTACCATCTATGCCAACTCTCATTGACGAGGATAAGACAATTTTTGTTAGTCCTCCTAAGTGTATTAGTGATTGTCTGTACAGGGATATGATGGGGTTTATATACCCACGGTCCATTATGATTTTTGAATGAGAATGGGCTGAAGCCCTGCTTTACACCCCCAAAAAATATATATATGAATTTATTAAAAAAGTTTACTTATTGTGGCAGCCACCTAAGATCAAAATAATGAGGCTTTGATGAATCAATATTTTCCATTAGATGAGATTAATGGTGTTAGGATTGAAGAGTATACTTTCTAAATTTCAAGAACTAAAATAAAACTTGACGTAAACATAAGTGATCTAATGTATGCTTTAACCTATATAAAAAGTTAAAAATATTCTATCTTCCTTATAAATATGATAGAAATAATTAACAAGATGAATATTACAAGACAACAACATGGCAATGCACCGAAAAACAATGTCTCCATTGATTTTTCTTTCAATGTCTTCTTTATTGAATGTCTCCACTATTTGATCAAGTTTCAATGTTTGAGATTTAATGTTACATTAATATTTTTATATACTATTAAATCTCAACTATTAAAACTTAATCTAATCATAAAGACATTCAATAAAAAAGAAATTGAGAGAATGATCAATGGAAACATTCTTCTCTATGTTGATGACAACTTACAAGGTCAAGACACACTTTTTTTTTCTTTTTTTTATGGCTAGTGTCAAGACACACAACTAATCCAAGAAAGAAACAAATCTGGCCCCACCAAGAAAATGAAGATTATTGACTAAAATGTTTTTTTTTTCCAAAGGCATTGGTTAGATGTTTCGGGCATTATTGGTGTTGGAGAAAGAGTAGCTAGGTTTTTCGATCATTTTAAAGAACGTCATGTTACTAAAACGTGCCTTCTTTTGAAAAAAATAATTTACTTTATTTCTCAAATCGATTAATATAAATCATCAATCATAACAAACGCACTATTTTCTTAATAAATTTAACCCCATGGGGGGGGTTTTTTTTTTTTTTTACCAGTTACGTTTTTTTTCTTTTTTTGGACCTGATACTAGCCACGTTTGAGACCATGAATACATATGATTGAAAGGAGATTATACTTCCGATGCATTTTACTCAGTCATGCGTTATAATCATATATATACTACTCTGGTCCTATTTATTAGTTCCTTTTGACTAAAAAATTTGATCCTATTTATAAGTCTCTTTTGACCAAATAAATGAGATTGTGACAATTTTGCTCATAAATTGTACCAATGAAAATAGAGAGAGAAGAAAAAGTTGAAAAGTATCCAATCATAAATGAGGATAAAGTTGAGAATTCACCCCATAATCATTGAGCTAATTACCTCTCATTGGTATTTGTGATTTGGTCAAAAGAGACTTATAAATAGGACCAGAATGGTAAACCTTAGGTCGATTTGACCAAAACGAAGAACCGCCGAATATCTATAACCGAAGATTATGGAAAAAAATATAATATAAAATTTGAAATACAAAATTTGATAATTTTAAAGAATTTAGTTGCCATTAAGTCTGTTAATTGGGACCTGATTCCAATAATGAATAATTGCTTCTGGCATTATAGGTGTTAGTGAAAGAGTAGGCTTATTTATCCTTTTAAAGAAATGCTAAGTAAAGGTTATCTTCTTTTTAAAAAATAATGTGTTTTATTTCTCAAATCAATCAATTTTTTTTTTGGCCGGCAAACCAATCATGACATAGACGAGATTGAAATAAAATATTGAGACCCCGCCTCTTGAAATGTAAGGTTCTAGATCTGGTGATGATCATAAAGAGAGAGACTGAAATTGTTAGATAGGAACAGAGAGACTCTCAAGAAAGAAGGCTGAGACTTTGAGAGAAAGAAGGCTGTCAGGGTAGGTGAGAGATGTCAGGGGAAGCTATAGAAGAAGCTGTGAGGCCAAAATGGAAGTCTCTGCTTGTTCCATCAGTTCAAGAGTTAGCAAAGAAGGAGATCATTGAGATTCCAGACAGATATGTTCGTCCTGATCAACAGCAATGGATTACTGTTTCAGAATCTGATGATTTGCCAGAAATCCCAGTGATAGATATGCAGAGATTGATCACTGATTCTGATGAACTGGCTAAGTTTCACCTTGCTTGCAAACACTGGGGATTCTTCCAGGTGATCTCTTTTTCTCTATCTCTATTTCCATCCTCATATTTTGTTAATGAATAAATCAATGAACAAAATGAACAGAGCATTTGATAATTGACTATTGAAATGATTGGCGTAGTTGGTGAATCATGGAGTGGGGTCATGGTTGGTGGAGAAGGTGAAGAAGGAGACAGAGGAATTCTTCAATATGGGAATGTCCGAGAAGAAAAAGTTTTGGCAGAGAGAAGGAGACATTGAGGGATTTGGACAAACCTTTGTTGTGAGTGAGGATCAAAAGCTTGATTGGGGTGACCTCTTCTACATCGCCACACGTCCACTTCATTTTAGGAAGCCTCACCTATTCCCTTACCTCCCTCTTCCTTTCAGGTCCCATCTCTCTCTCTCTCTAGATAGATATATGCATATTTGCTCATAGGAAACAAAATTGATTTACTCCATTTGGTCTTCAATATAAGAACAAGTTGATTTATTTATTTTTTTGAGAGAGATTAAGAAATTTAAATAAAATACATTAAATTATTTATATTTATCGTTTTTCTTCAAATAAATATATCTAACTTATAAACTAATATATAATATAATGATATATAACATATATTATGATTAAGTAAGTTTGCTCTTATATTCAATAATGGAGGTACTAATTCAAAATTTGTTTTTAGGTTAAAGGGGTATTTTGGTCTATACGCTTCATTATCGTAATTATTTTATTAGTTACTAAATTACTTTAAAATATATAACTTACAAAAATTAATTCTCCTCATATTTCTTTTCATATAGATGTGCCGGAGATGAGGATAGTTAAACAATATAAAGTCTTTTGAAAACAGATACAAGAAGACTGAAAAGAACACTATTAAAATTAATGAATGTAATCTTTTGATTAACAATCTATCCAAAGATTTAGTTATGGAAAGAGCACATGACATCATGAAATTCATGTAGTCGACCCTACTTAATTGGTGGAATAAGTCTTATTTCTTCTTCTCTACTAGTTATTACGTTGGAAGCCACACATTTCACACCCGGTGAACAATATGACTTGTTTCAAGCTTGGTGCAAAATCCATAAGACCCATTCTACTTATCATGCACGTTTAGGTGCAAAGACATAAAAGTCATTTCTTATCCAATTTCCTTCTCATAAAGATTTTACATGCCGAATAGATAATTTACATATATTCCCTATAAAGTGCTTGATTTGATGCTAAATCATGTTTTGAAATACAGGGAAACTATAGAACTATACTCAGTTGAGCTGAACAACCTAGCAATGGCTATTGTGGAACAAATGGAAAAAGCCCTGAAGTTGGAAAGCATGGAAATGAGAGAGTTATTTAAAGAAGGAAGGCAAGCAATGAGGATGAACTATTACCCACCATGCCCTCAGCCTCACAAAGTCAGTGGTCTCACACCCCATTCTGATTCTGTAGGTCTCACTATTCTTCTGCAACTCAATGAAGTGGAAGGCCTTCAGATTAGAAAAGATGGCATGTGGATACCTATTAGGCCTCTCCCTAATGCATTCATCGTCAACATTGGAGATATATTAGAGGTACAACATAGAAAATACTCATATGATCCTTAATGTAAGACTTAATTAACTAATTTGATTAGTTTAAAGAAGTTAGTTAATTTAGTTAATATGACATGTTTTTCCTTAAGCACGCTAATAATCTTCCTTAATTCCCTCCCTCCCTCTTCTTCTGGTTAATTATTGTCTAGGGAA
The DNA here is from genome assembly GCA_019022615.1 of Acacia melanoxylon. Taxonomy (NCBI): domain Eukaryota; kingdom Viridiplantae; phylum Streptophyta; class Magnoliopsida; order Fabales; family Fabaceae; genus Acacia; species Acacia melanoxylon. Next base: position 7,137,628 of record JAFJYJ010000012.1, on the reverse strand, counting down.
TATCAATAGATCTAATTTGTGAAAAATTGATAAACATGTAAAATATGTCTTATATTTGGGATCAATATCAACTTTCCAATCAGTTTCTTCGTTAAAGAGCAGGAGGATTAGAAACTATGCTGGAGAATAAATAGGGAGTTGGACCCATTCCCTCACTATCTCTCTCCATCTTATCTAAAGCGTATTTTACAGGCTAAATCCATGTTACAGAGCCATTTGTATAACTAGAATTAAAATTACACTAGAAAAAGAGATGTTGAGAATCAAACTTTAAGATCACCAAATTGAGGAGAGTTTAATACTAAATTAAAAGTTTTACCATATTTTCAATGTGTGTCTCATACCCACATGAATTCTTTTACCCTTTTCTTCATATTTTACATGGCAGATCATAACTAATGGGATATACCGAAGTGTTGAGCACCGAGCAATAGTGAACTCTGAGAAAGAAAGACTCTCCATTGCAACATTTCACGGTCCAAGATTTGGTACAGAGATAGGTCCTTCACCAAGCTTGGTCACTGACCATACTCCACCAAAGTTCAAAAGAATTGGAGTGGAAGAATACTTAAGAGGCCTATTTAGTCGTGAACTACAGGGAAAATCTTATCTAGAGACCATGAGGATACAACAATGCAATGAAAATGAAGAGAAAACTGAGTGAATATTGTGAACACAATTCTCACAGTTTCTTCATATGTGGTTTTAAATTTAGCTTCTGTCATGCTTGTGGTTCATAGGATACTAGAAATTCAAGAATGGGCTTTGAATATCTAGATGTGTTATGAGTTGCAGATGAGCAAATATATACTACGACAATTTCTGCCAATAAAATTGTGCTAATAAGTTCCATATTTACTCCTTATTTTTCCCTTTTTGTTTTTGCCCAGCCTTATTTTCCCCTTTCGAAACAAAATTTAATAAAGGGAAACCCAGTAACTTAATTAAGCAATCACTCCATATAGTCCCTACTCCCTAATATAAAAGCTATTTAATTAACTAATTTAAATAGATTAAGAAAATGAAATAAAATAATTATTTTGAATAAATGTAACATGATCTCAATAGAATATTTTTGTATGACAAGTCTGTGTGTGTGTATCAGGTTTATAAGTTAAATTAGTCAAGAAAAAGAGATGAATATATGAAATAAAAAAGATTTAAATATTATATTTTGTATAAAATTCAATCTCCCAGACCCCAGTTAGCTCTTATGCCTGTACAGAGCTCTCTCTCCTTTCTTTTTTCCCTCCTCTCCTTTGTCACACTACTACAAAAAATGGTTTTTGCGTCCTAAAAAGACGTCTTTATTTCTAAAAGGGAAGTAAAATGTGAAGGCGGTGGCATTTTTATAATAATTTGGTCAAAATTTGATATATTAGATGTCCTATTAATTTTTAGGACGCTAAAAGTATACTTATGGCGTCCTAAAACTATTATAAGACGCTAAAGAAGGGAAATTTTGACTGTTTAGACGGTAAATAAATTATTTGGCGCTAAAAAATACATGTTTTAGCATCCTAGAAATATAGTTAGACGCCAAAATTCCATGTTTTGCCGTCCAATCAAATTTTTAAACGCCAAAAGAATTCCCATTTTCCCTACCCGCGTGCTCGTCTTCTCATGACCCGCGTGCTCCGTCTTCTCATTCTCTACTTTCTTCGAATCCCTTGCCTCTGGTCGCTTGTATCGTCTCTCACTCCCCCGACTCCGCCGCTGCTCCACCGTCGACCTCTCTACCATAGCTCCTCCAATCTTCGTCCTCTCTCTCACCGTCCTCCTTCCCTCCTCTCACATGCCGTCGGACCTCCCGTGCTCACGAATCCTAGCTTATTCGACCCCTCCGGTTGGTCCCTCCTCCTCGTTCTTCTTCACCTTCAAACAGGTAAGTCCGTCCCTTGTTCTCAAAATATCTGCCCTCATTTTTGGTACAAAAATTGCTTTACGACTCTTGTTTGTTATTTGTTGGGTAAACTGTAAACCCTAAAAACTGAGTTAGGTTTTTTGTGAAAAGGTCTTAACAACTAATAATCACCCTTCGTATAAATAAAATAGGAAGGAAAGTGCATACCATCTTCAACATCTTCAAGCTAATAATAGTGAGCGACTATCTCCAGCAACCACTCTGCCTTTAGTTCCGTGACCTTGGCTTCAGCTATTAATAAATATTATCAGGTCAACATAGAAAGGAAAGTGCATACCATCTTCACTAGTGCAGTATTTAGCAACTTAATCTTTCTCTTGCATTGTCCTATGTCCACACAAACGCACTCTGCCTTTTCTGTGTTACCTTTCGACAAAACTGCAGAAGGAATCAGTTGCTGCACTTCGAGCTTGTCTCAGTCAAACTCTTATACTCAATTAAGTTAGGTAATCTTTTAATCCTTCAACTAAAAGCCACCTCTTGCGTTTAACTGGCAGATTATTTCAAATTTGCATTAATGCTTTCAATGTTGTGTTGTGGAAATTACAAGAGAATTAGTACATAGTTTGATTGAAAATAGTGGAGATCAAACTTTGGTCCATACTGGACAGTAAATGAATTTTAATCTGTTGGTATAGAAATTACTTCAATTTTACTTGTTGCTTTCTTGTATCTTGCAAAATTATATTTTCATGCCTTGTAAAATTATATTTTCTTTATACGGAGTTGCAGTGCGCTGGACTAGCCTTCATCTACTACTTTGCAATAGTTTGTCATATAAGACTATTAATGCAGCAATATCTGCTTCCAAGACTCAAGTTAGTAGCTTTTCTCCCAGTGTTCCTAATGTAACATTTCCTCAGAATCCTGGACTTAAGCGTCGTCCTAATGGAACAACTTTTGTATCATCTGGGATTCCAGATTTAGACAGTAATTTCCTCTTTTTCCCGCTTTCCTCAAATAATCTAGAATACATGAATCAGTTAAATTTCTTTATGTGATTCATGTGTAGTCTCTGCATATGGAACTTTTTTCCCTTTTCTTTTTAATAGAAATTTTAGGTGGTGGCTTTTCTCTGGGTAGCCTTGTCATGGTGACGGAAGATGCTGAAGCACCTCATCATATGCTTCTATTGAGAAATTTTATGTCACAGGGACTTGTCCACAAGCAACCACTCTTTTATGCCAGCCCATCCAAAGACCCTAAAGGATTTCTGGGTACTTTGCCTAATCCAAGGTCATTTGAAGATGAAAAATCTCGTGAACATGATCCCAGTCATGTAACTTATTTTGTTCATCGCATTCTGTTATCGATTGATTATTTTTATGTTATGCTTCATGTTTTGTGTGTAATTTCAGGATAAAAAATTGAGAATTGCTTGGCAATACAAGAAGTATATTGGTGAGCCTCAGCGAAATATTAGCTCTAGCGATGGTAAGCTTGTTTGATCTTAGATGCACTCTAATGTTATCTCTTGGGTGTTTTTGAGGGTGACATATAGAGGCAAGCATATCACAATTGCACAACACATATATCTATATTGTGGATTATTCACCGATGTAACTCCCTATTTCTTTCTTAAGCAAATGGTGTCTATTTTATTTCCCAAGTCTGTTCATATTACATGCTACTTTTCTATGCTTCAATTCCTGAAGCTACTTCTGTTTTAGACACTAACTGTTATAGAGTATTTGGTATCGCATGGATGTGAACGTGTTGTTGATGACATTGTTGATTATTGTATGTCTATGGGATTCCTGGAGTGCAAGACATTTAGTGCATACGAGGTTCGTGAATATTTGAAAGCTCTTCGTGCCACATTCTCACATCTAGAGGTCTGTCTATCTATATGAGTCAATTATGTTAATTTCTAATAATTAGATTTATACTTGAATATAAATGGCAGATGTAGCATCCCTTCATTTCTACGTTTACAAGTAAATTCTATCATGGATTTTCTCTGGTTTAACTCTATTTCTGTCTTTGCATTTTGGTGAACTATCAGAAATTGCATAAAAATTTCAATTCTCTACCTATACCAACTATTGCTGTAGTTGAAGGTGCAGCGTTGGGTGGTGGACTTGAACTTGCCCTTGCATGTGATTTTCGTATTTGTGGTACTTCAATATCTAAAATATAATTTCTTTAACATTAATTTGTTGTTAATTGGTTTGAATGCTTGGAATGGAATGCATCTAATTGTCACTCATAGTTTTCTTCCTCTCATGACCTAGGAGAATATGCTCTCTTGGCTTTGCCAGAAACTGGACATGCTATAATCCCTGGGTATGATATCTCTACTTCTCTATAAACTGTCATTGAATTGGTTTATTGTAACCTTTTGTCTGATCAGTTATGCTCACTAATAATAATGGTTTAAAAAGAAAATTGCAAGATATTTAGTAGGAATTGGGGAACGTAGAGTTACTAGGCTAAGAATGAACAACCATGTAGAGAATTTGAATCGCTTATAAATTTTGGTTTGAAGGTTAATTGGTCTGTTTAACTATATCATGGCCTCTTTTTATTGTCATTGCTGGAGCCTACTTGAATTTAATTTATTAATAGTCCGTTCTTAGCATTGAACTTCCAGCTTCCAAGTTTTAGTGTTGGGGGGTATTATGTGTTGGCATGGGATGTCCCTTTTTGATTGCACTTTATTGCTCCTGCGGTTTCTCTGTGCTCCATGCCTGTAGTTGTCTATAAGTTTCATGGCCAATGGAGACAAGCTCAATGTTTATGAATATGAGCTTACAGAATGAGGACCTTCTAAACATGTTTTTTTTGACCACCCTATATGATGAATATCTCCTAAAATCTATGGGCATTGTCCAACTGAGGCTCATATCAGTGCTACTCTGATAGGGTATCTGTTATGCCAGATGCAATTCTGTGTTTAGATGCTTAATTGATGGCTTTTAATTGTTGCACTTCCCCCTAGTTATGTTTCTTGGATAGTTAAAAAAACAACTGCAAATTCTATCTTTTTTTATTGCAAAAGTTGTTGTAGATATCATTTACTTTTATATGTTTGTTTGTATCATTTTCATTTCAATATCATTAATTATAGAATAAGTTTGTAGCTTTTGCAGTTTAGAATAGTGCAGCTTTAGTTGCATAGTTACATTGATGGCAATTTTGCGGAGGTTATCAATACCATATTGGTTTCCTCCTTTCCCGGTTACCTAAATTATAATTGGCTAAAAAAAAAAATTAGTTTCATGGTTCTACTAATTTGTCTTTTATCAGTGTAACTGCTTATTGCAGCCAACATCTTACAATGTACGTCAAGTGATTTGATTTTTTTCTGCCATTTCTTTTCTTTTTAATACAGGAATTGTGGTGATAAATGATGGAAATGCTATCTTGCGTGAATTAGATCTTGCTCACCCAGCTGCTGAGGCATGATTTACAAGGGCAAAAAATAAAAGAGGTATTTTGCAAAACTCATGGATCTTTGTGCTGGTGTAGATTGTAGAACTGTCTTCTTATCCTACATCAGTATATCTGTGAAATATACAATTTAAGAAGATTTATTATGTGGGGGTGAAAAGTTTGTGTTTCATTTTTGTAGGGTGTGTCGAGGTATGTATATGCTTGACATATAGCTTCAAGACTTGTTATTGAATAATGCTAATTCATATATCATTCAAGTCAATCATGTTGATGCTGGTCATTTTTATTACTCCACAGCAATTTAGAGCTTCCTTATAACTTTCTCAAGCTATGATATCAATAATGTACGTTGGCAATCAACTCTACTTGCCTTATATTTATCTTGTCTTGTATACTTTTCTATGTTTGATCAAAATGTTGTGTAACTGATTGGGTAACATTTTTGGTCTGTGTTGGGTAGTGGCTGGAACTTACGATGCATGGATTCAGGCAATATGCATCATTTTGTCGGGGCTGATTCTTCATGTTTAAGTTGGGGCCATGCTCAACATGGAGAATTGGGATATGGACCAAATGCACAGAAGTATGCATATGATTTCTTGTTGTTAGTGTGTTGTCTAATTTCTTTTTTCTTTTCTAATTTTTTGTAGTGACTATTATGCCCAGCTAGTTTGTGTGCTAAACTTATAAGTAGCATAAGTGTGCAAAATCTATTTCTATTGTGCCTATATTTGATAACTTGGGTAACTTATTGTTGAAATGCTATAATAAAACCTATGTTTAGATTTGTAACAAGTTTGATTCTAGCATTTCCTTCTGTTTCTACTCCTACCTTTTGATTTTTCCTTGATTTTCTCTTACCGTAGCTTTTAAGCATTTTCTATAACTTTTATGGTTTTGAATCATGATCTGTGATGGCGCAGATCTAGTTTTTTTTTTTTAAAAAAAAAATTTGACTTAAGACGTCTAATTTTATAAAATTAGACGCCGTAAGTCATACTTACGACGGCTAATTACAAAAATAGGACGTCTTAAGTTAGAACTTAAGGCGTCCTATTTCCAATAATTAGACGCCTTAAGTATACTTTGTAAGGTCATTTGGACCATACTTATGGTGTATAATTTTAATAATTAGACGCCATAAGTTGGAACTTACGACGTCTAATTATTAAAATTAGACGCCGTAAGTTTCACCTACTACGCCCCCCACATAGGCGTTCCGCGGAAAAATGACGTTAAATGTGTAAAAAATAGTGACGTTGAAATTGCTTTGTCACCTCTCTTTCTTCCTTGTCTAAAAAAGAGAAAAATAAAAAATAAAAAGCCGCCGATGCCAAACATAAATTAATATTATTATGGTATTGCCAGACAACAACGTGGGAACGCCCAATGAGTCATTTACGGTGATTGGCAGATCTCCAATAGCAATACAATTGTTTATTTCCTTTTACAACACAAGACGCACAACTAATCCAAGAAAAATAATTAACCCAAATCTGGCCCCTCCTAAACATATAAACAAGTCACTAAAATGTTTTTTTAATGTCACTTTTCGATGTGAGAACCTTGTTTGTAGGTAATTTATAAGTACATCTTTAAAGTTCTCTTCGAGTTCAGAGGTATGCACTGACCCTGATAAGACTTCAAGACGGCTGGACCTAACTCACCTACTCTCTTTTTTTGAATAAAAAAAAATATGTATGCATAGATTATGACTATAACTCAACCTCAAACTCATGTAACATAAATCAGTACATGTAGTTATTACGTATTGAGAGAAAGAAGGCTATCTCAAGGGTAAGTGAGAGATGTCAGGGAAGGCCATGGAAGAAGATGTGAGGCCAAAGTGGAAGTCTCTGCTTGTTCCATCAGTTCAAGAGTTAGAAAAAGAAGAGGTTTACTGAGATTCCAGACAGATATGTTCGTCCTAATCAACAACAACAAATTATTGTCTTAGAGTGAAATGATTTGCCAGAAATCCAAGTAATTGGTATGCATAGATTAATCAATGATTCTAAAGAATTGGCTAAGCTTCACCTTGCTTGCAAACGCTGAAGCTTTCGTCAGGGGCTCTGTTTTTCTCTATCTCCAACTCTATCCTCATCTTTTGTTAATTAATAAAAATGAACAGAGCATTGGACTGAAGATTTGAAATAATTGTAGTTGGTGAATCATGGAGTGGGGTCATGGTTGGTGAAGAAGATGAAGAAGGAGACACAGGAATTCTTCAATATGGGAATGTCAAAGTTTTGGCAAAGAGAAGGAGATATGGAAGAATTTGGACAAGCCTTTGTTATGAGTGAGGATCAGAAGCTTGATTGGGGTGACCTCTTCTTCATGGTCACACGTCCGTTCCATTTGAGAAAGCCTCACTTATTCCCTAACCTCCCTCTTCCTTTCAAGTTTCATATATATATATATATATATATATAGAAAAAATAGATTTACTTCAAAAATTTGTTTTAAGGTTAATGGGGTTAAAATATATAATTTAGTCATTTCTCACACATTTCTTTGCATATGGACGAGCCGGTGAATAGAGTACATCAAACAATATGCACAGTCATCTAAAAAGGGGTAAATGAAAACCAATAGAGCACTCAATAAAGTAAATGTGTGATTCCTATAGCCGACCACATCTAATGGGATAAGGCTTGTAGCCGTTGTATCTCTTCTTCTCTAATAGTTACTACTAGTACATCGGAAGCCACTATTCACAAGCTGAAAAATATGCATGTATGGCTCGGTTCAAGCTTTGTACAAATGCGGCACATTTTAATTATCATGCATGCTTAGGTACAAGGGCATAAATCCATGCTTTATCTCATTTCCTTCTCAAAAAGATAATGGATAATTTACATATATTTCTTATCAGCTACTTGATTTGATGCTGAATAATGTTTTGAAATATAAGGATATATAGAACTATACTCAAGAGAGGTGAACATTAATCTAGCAATGGCTATTATGGAACAAATGGAAAAGGCCCTGAAGATGGAAGTCATGGAAATGAGAGGGTTATTTGAAGTAGGAATGCAATCAATGAGGATGAACTATTACCCTTCATGTCTTCAGCCTCACAAAGTCATTGGCCTCTCACCCCATCTTGATGTTGTGGGTCTCACCATTCTTCAATAACTTAATGAAGTGGAAACCCTTCATATTAGAAAAGATGGTATGTGGATGCCTGTTAGGCCCCTACTTAATAGGGGTGAGCATGGTGTCCAGATGCCTAGTACACCCACCCAAGCCCAGCAAAAAATTGTCCAGCCCTGCCCTAAAAAAGTGGCTCGAAAAAAATTTGGTCAGTTTTTTGGGTGGGCGATGAATCGGGCAGTGGCTGGACATCGGGCAGGGGGTCCTGCCCTGCCCATTTGGCCCTGCCCAGAAAATTAAATATATTTAAATAAGTATTGTTATACATATATTATTTTATTTAAAATATATTATATTATTATGTCTAAATATATTATATTATACTTCAGCTATCTCCAAAGCTTTGAAATTCTATGAAATGTGAACTAAAATCAACTAAAACCTTCAAAGAGCAAGGTAAGGCGTAACTACTTGGGCAAAGGAAACCCGCCCGCCCGGCCGCCTTGCCCAAATTAAAATTGTTAGGGCTTTTACCGGGTAGGGTTGGGCATTGAGCTGCAAAATGCAGCCCGTTCATTCTTCGGGTAGGGCATCGAGCAGGGGTCTCGCCCTGCCCAGTCTAGCCCATGCCCATCCCTACCACCTAATGCGTTCATTCTCAACATTGGAGACATACTAGAGGTATAACACACACAAAAACTTGTCTGATCTTAATGTAAGACCAATTAACTTATTTGATTACATTGTGATAATATGGCACGTTTCCTCGATAAAACATCCAAATAATCTTCATTAATTCTCTCCCTCTTTCTTCTAGTTGATTATTGTTGAAGGAATATGAATAAGTTTAATTTGGGTATAAAATGATGAATACGTAAAATAAATCTTACATGTAAGATCAATATCAACTCTCCAATTAAGTCATATATTAAAGGTTAGGGGAGTAGATACTATTCAAAAGGATAAACAAGGTGTGGGACCCACATTTTCAGAAATGGGGCCTACTATTCCCTCTCTATCTCTCTCTCCATTTTACCTAAATTACATTTCACAGACTAAATCCAAGTTACAAAACCATGGGAGATAATACTCTCGAGAACCTTTTTTTTTTCTCATTTTTCCCCTCAAAATATCATCTCTCTTCATCATGAATATTTTATAAAACAATTATAATAGTATTTTATAAATTTATTTTTTAGCCTTTTTCTATATTGAAGGTATGAATTGTGTATCTAATTATTTTTAAGGTTCTAAAACCCCGACCGGTCACTAAAGTTGGCAAAGGTACTGGGTCAAGGGTTAGGGAGTCAAATCAGAGTCAAACGGAAGCTAAACCAGGACACAGCTAAGTTTCCAACCCACTCAACCTAAACCAACTCTTTTTTCATCTTCAATCATAAATACCCACTCAATTTAAACCAACTCTCACTACTACAAAAATTCGATATTACTACCCTAAAAACGTCCTTATTTAAAAATAGGAAATAAAAAATGAAGGCAGTGGCATTCTTGTAAATATATGAAAGGAAAATTAGCCTTTAGCGACTTGAATAATAGTTTAGGACTTGTAAAATTGATTTTTGGCGTTCTAACATTATTTCAGGATGCTTTAAGTAATTTCGCACGAGAATTTTTTGTTTGGCGCCATGAATAAGGCGACCTGAATTAAATTAAGGTTGCCAATTTTTGAATTTAGGCGACCTGAATACAATTCAGGTCGCCTTATTAAGGCGTCCTGATTTGAATTTAGGTCGCCTTATTAAGGCGTCCTGATTTGAATTCAGGACGCCTTAATAAGGCATCCTGAATTGTATTCAGGTCGCCAAAAGCCACAATTTTTACTACCCCCTCCGAGACGTCCCTCAGTAAAGGGACGTTAATTGGGTCTTATTTAGGTCGTTTTTTAGCTTTTTTGTAGTAGTGTCTTTCTTCAACTTCATTAGAATTAGCAATAAAAAACCAATTAATTGCAGGAAACTTGCAAGGACATCATTAAATAAAAGCAAGGTAGTGACTAGGGTTTAAATTCTTCTAATGGAACTAAAAAGAAAAAATAATGGCAGCATTTCCTTTGTAGAAGAATCCCTTTTTCTTGCTTGTGGCATATATGTCTTGATCAATTTGTTTACTCATTTTTTCTAAAAATAATTGGACATGATGATGATGATGAAGACCCTGTCATTCTTTTATAAAACAAAAACATACAGTACTCTGCCTTCACTCTTTCACTCACCTTCAATCGACTCTTCAGATCTCTCTCTCTCTCCCCTCCTTCTCCTTCTATGTCTCGACCCCAAAACCGTGAGTTCCAGGAATGGTGGAACAAGTAGCGAGCCACAAACCATCACCTTCTTGGCGACAAATCCAACGGCTCCACTCGCTCTATTCTCACTGTTGACATTCAAATTGTCCCTTCCAATCGAGAGTTGGTGGAGAAAGAGCGTGCTCGCAGTGCCCGCCAACTTTCCTGGGTATGCCTTTTGAGATTCCAACAAATTGCGAGCTCTCTTGAAGTCGAAAGGTATGAAATTCACCACCATGGATGGAGCCACCACTAACACCCTCTATCGACTGAAGTTCAGACTTTTTTAAGGGGAAAAAAAACTAGCGAACTGACTCTGTAACTCGATCAACTCAGCCAGTTTAGGCTAAGTTGGCTGAGTTGACCCGGGTCAACTCAACCCAAGTTTTCCACTTAACTCGGACCGGTTTATGTTCAAAATAATAATTTTATAAAGAACCAAACTGAGTGAATAGATTGTGAACATAATTCTCACATTTTCTTCCTTTGTGGTCTTAAACTTAAGCTTCTATCATGCTTGTCGCTCATAGGCCACTAGAAATACAAGATTGAGCTTTGAATATTTAGACGTGGTAAGAGTTGCAGATGAGCATATATACTATGGCAATTTCTGCCGATAAAATGGAGCTAATGTATTCCATCTTCACACCTTATATTTCCCTTTTTCTCTTTTGGACCAGCCATATATTACTTTTTCAGAACAAAATGTAAAAAGGGCAACCTAGTGCACAAATTTCCCGCCAGGTGAAATTTGGGGAGGGTCAGGGGCACACAACCTTACCATCGTAAGCGGAGAGGCAGTTTTCAAGATTTGAACTTGAGACCTCTTAGTGATGGGAACCTTTTTGTCTTTAGCCTTGGGGTCCACAATCAAAAATAAACCAAGGATTGCGTATAGTCAACCCTAGGATCGTTCTCTCTCTCGAGGAGCCTTTTATTGAATCCTAAGTAATCTAAATGTCACTCAAATGCAATTAAAACAAGGGGAAAATTGATTTTGGATTTTCAAACTAATAAACTAAAATAAAATATGCAATCTAATTAAATGCTAAACTATTGTTTTTGGTATTTTTAGTAAAATGGAATAGAAGAAGTGAAAATATGAATGATGAACGTTCTTGGTAATGAAGAAATGACTATCATTGCTCATAAAATATTATGGGAGTTAAGATTAATCAAGTCTTAAGTAAAAACCTCAAGACAACACTTGAGTCCAATATTCTCAATTAATAGTAACTCCTACAAACATAGCTAACCACTACCTCTTGAGAAATTTTAAAAGTTCTGAAGAGGGACTAGATTGAGAATATGCAAACTATTTTTGGGTCAGAACTGAAGTTCCAAACTATGTGAGTACTTTTCTGTAATTTGTCTCTGGCCCTTTTCTTCATTAATTTCCAATTTTCAGAAATTGTAGGGCCCCTTTTGTAATTTTTCCCAACATTCAAAATATTAATTTTGACCTCCAAAGTCTCCATTTTCTTCTTAAACACCTACAATGTAAGATCAAACACAATGTAGCATCAAAAGTTCAAGAAATCATTTACATGAATAATTACTAAATTATGACTATTTTGCCCTTAATTTCACTTAATTCAATACAAATGTCTCTAACTCAAATTAGTGTTTAATCATGCAATAATGTCCAAGAAAATACATTAAAAATCTCAATTTAATTATGAAAAACCATGTAAAAATATGGTTCGATCACTTAGTCATACAGCAGCAACATTTACCGTTACTTCAAAATTCACTCTCTATATGTGAATTATGTACACGAACAATCATTTGTATGTGTATCAGTTTGTGTGCGCATGTGTATCTACATGTGCATGTTGTTGTCCACAAGATAATAGAAGATGGTCAAGTCTAGATTGAGAGGAACACTTGATTTCTTATTAATCAATTACATGTACAAGTATATTTATACGTATATGTAACCTGATGAAACAAAAAGGAAAAAAAAACTAAACATGCTTAATGATTTGATCAACCTCCTACCCATCCAACTCCTAAAATAAAAAGCATAGCACCTTTCGCACAAGTCCTTAACCCATGACAATCCCTAGCTTTCCCCAATGAGTCATGTGGTGAGGAAACTGTTCCTCTAAAAAAATCAACATGACACTGACAACCTATGACAATCCATACTATATGATCTTAACTGACTGTTATCGCCTTAATATTACAAGAGGCAAGCTTTCAAGCTTGAAACATAAGTAGTCTAGCTACCAAGAGAAGTTGGAATCTCCTCTGCAAAAGATTTATCCTTCAAAAAACTACCCCAACAAAACCTTGGGACCTCAGCTAAGAGTTGAGAGTCCCCGCTGCCAGCATGAGCATCTTTTGATAGTAAGTCAGCACATTCCAATGTCTCTCTGTTAGTGTGAATTAATTCCAGGTTCCAATCACCATATAAGTGTCTCGTCTCCTTTATAATCCCCCGTAAAGGCATTACCACTATCCCTTAAAATGATATTAATTGCTTCCAATGAATCCGAGTATATTTCGATCTCTTTCAAATTAAGGTGACGACATACCTTCAGCGTTTGTATCGCCAGTATCTCTGCAGCTACAACCGAACATGTCTTAGTGAAAGATACACTTTGTGTATAAGTTGCCTCCCTACGATATCCTCAGTAAGGTGAAACATACATTGATGGAAGATTTCCCGTGTAGAGGTGATAGGGAAAAATTTATAGTCTATAGACTCCGCAAGTATACGGGCCGTATCAAATAATAAAGTGATAAGAAAAGTATCGTTCCCTACGAGGACTCAATCAAACTAGTGATTAGATATTAAGTTCCTTTATTCTGTTTAAGTTGAGCAAGTTAGAATTGTTTTCAATAATAAAAAGAAAATCAATAAGAAACTAATAGTAGCAAAAAAGCGAATTCCAATTTGAGAAGTAAAACCTAGAGTCGCTAATCCCTTGTTGGTTTCTTAGAATTAATCCCCATTAAATTAATTTTGACTTAATTTACTCAGCTAATCTAGAGTATTAATATCTATAAATGCCTTCCGGTTCATTTATAGACCTATCTTAATTAATTATGTAATGCCTCACACAACTCACTAAGATGCGTTTTAGATCGAACTCACTCTAATTTGATTATGCGGAGCTTCTGGTATATGCCTATCCTAGACGCAAATTAAATCAAAATCTAATTCCACATTATTTAATCCCAAGGTCAATTTAAGATTCCCTCTTCCAAGTTCAACCCTAAATCCCCAAAACATGCTTACTAGTGGCCAATTAATAAGCAATAACAATAAAGACAAAAATAAATAAACTGAATAAAATTAATCAAAACTAATCATGAGAATAATCTCTAGAACCTAAACAAGTTCATAGGCTCTTTAGGTTGAAAAGAAAACTTAGCCACACATGGCTATAATAAAATCCATGACAAGAAGATGAAATTCAGAATCAAGAAATAAAAGAAAGAATAAAGAAGAGATGACACCACTACTGTGGAGCTTTGTCTCTTTATTGCTTCTGGCTATTGCGCGTTGCTTTGCCATTTCTGCTTCGCTGCCGTTCATGTCCTTGCGTCTCTGCCTCTAATCATTTTCAATCTCCTCCTTTCACTACTACGAAAAGGATAATTAACGACCGTTTTAATGACAATTAGACGACTGTTCTAAAGGAGTCATGCAAAGGATTGTCGTAGAAAGTATAACATATACGACTGTTTTTTATGCAGTCATCTAAATGAACCTACAACAACAAATAAAGACGAACAGTTTTATACTTAGTCGTTTTAATATATCACTTTCTATGACTAAATTTACAAGACTGTTTTAAAAATAACAGTCGTAATTAGTAACGACAGTTTACAAAACAGTCGTCTAATATTGCCTAATCTATTGTTTAATGTAGCTTATAACGACCAATTTCAAAGACATATTTAAATTCAACAGTCGTAGTTAGTATAATAACTACGACCGTTTAGTCGACTCTTTGTGTATAACAGTCTGTGAATATCGGCGCGAAATTGCAAAAATGTCACCGCCTCGTTTTTTATGTCTGGTTTCATTTAATCGGTCGTTATATGGGAGTCGTTAAATCTAGTTTTCGTAGTGGTGTTTGCGTCAATGCGTCTCGGCTTCTATCTTTTTTTCTCCAGGTGTGCGTCTTCAATACATATAACTTGTTGTTGCCTTTTTCCTACGGGTCCCACGTGTTTTTTCCACATCTAAAATCTCCTTCAAATCTTTCTCACGGATATGATAAAGCATATATATCATATCAATATATATCATTAACTTCAAGCTCACATTTTGTTCCACAAGTGGTCTTGCCTTGTGTTTTAATATATATATATATATATATATATATATATGAATTGTTTCCTTTTATTTGATGTTTTCTTTTTTACTAGATCACATAATATCTCCCGCACAATAAAAATAGGATATGAATAGATTTTCTGTCATAATATTCTTTTATCCTATATTTAACTAAAAGATAGATAAATATATAAAAGATAATTAAATAGGTATAAAATATTAATAAATTAATCCAATATATCCTAGAATATATACTTATTTAATTATAAAATATATACTTATCAAGAGACACTTCTGGAATCAAAGATCTATGTACATCTTGTCTTCCAAATTGTCCAGCAAACATGTGCAAAGATCTTTGTCCAAGGCCATCGTGAGAATATTATCCTCCCATGATGATTAGATGAATTCCATTTAAGCCAGTCCTGAAAATCAAAAGAGAAAAAAGCAGTATATGCGTTAGAATTAATAAATTCTCTCCATACCTCCCTTGCTCTACAACAGTCTCTCAAAGTGTGAATTATAGTCTCCTCATGCCCACAACCAAATGGACACTCTCCTGTGTCTAGCATCCCTCTTTTGGCTCTAAGTGAATTAGTGAAAACCCTTTCATGGCTTGCTTGCCATTGAAAAAGTTTAATCTTTTCGGTCACCTATCAATGCCAAAACGGTTGTACCACCTCATCAATTGGTTTCATTAGGAACGGGTAATTAAGCAGATTTGACTGAGAAAGTCCCATCTAGCGATCTTTCCAATTCACAATGTCTGTATCTTGCCCACTTTTTACTTTTATCCCTACTCCCTTTAAAAAAATATCCCATATGCCCACAATAGCTTTCCAGGTGAGTGAATTAGAAGTCTTCTTTTCCATAGTAGGAAGAAAAACCTCTCTGCAGTCATACTGTGTCCTCAAACACTTTACCCACAATGCATTTGGTATGGTGACCAAATTCTAATAAAGCTTCATAATAAAAGCTTCGTTTTGGGCTTCAAGATTTCTTACACCCTCCTACTTTCTTAGATTTCATTATCCTTTTCCAAGCAATGAGGTGCACCAACGTTTTGCACCCCAAGGTTCTTAGATTTCTTAAATTTTCTTTGGTTACCCTCTTATGGATTAACGGCAGCCCAAGGTATTTACTAAGGTCGCCTGTTATGTCAATCCCCAACTTTTTACTTAAATTGGAAGCTCTATTGAAACACACATTTTTGGAGAAAAACGCTTTTGATTTCTCCAAATTGATTTTGTGTCCAGAATATCTATAGAAGTTGCCCATGATTCTCTTCAATTCTTCTACTTGCCCAATTGAGGCTTCCGCGAAGAGCAAAAGATCATCTACAAAAAGTAGATGAGAGATGGTAGGGCCTTTGTTCCTAAATTTTAGTGGTTTCCATCTTCCACTTTCACATTTAACCTTAATAACATGACCAAACCTCTCCATGCACTCTTCTTGAGGGACTAATTTATTAACCTTCTGATCCATTCCACAAGACCTTCATTGTCGTTAAACTTAGCAGGCCATAATAGTTTTAATCATCCCCGCCCGAAGACCAATAGACCTCAAAGTCTGTTCCAGAAAACCCTAATATTATCAAGCCTGTCATCATAAGCCTTATCCATGTCCACTTTCACTGCCACATACCCTTTCTTGCCAATTTAGTTTTCATGAGATGTATTTCTTGTTGGAAAATATGCTCTTTGGTCACTTAAGCCCAATTGGGCTTAAGTGAGACTACAGCCCAAGAGCCCTATGGCCCTTAGGGTTTAGGGTTAGGTCTTGGTGTAGTAGTATATAAACTACTTTCACCCATTGAGAAACTTAATTCACAAGGAGGCTCTCATCGAAATAAATCCCTAGAGGCGTACGTTCATCATCCGAACGGTTGCCAGCCCACACAACCATCCTATCCCCCTCGAGAGATAGTCCGAAGATCGATCATAGAGCGGACTTGGACTGTTCGTGACTTGGACTGTTCGAGAAGAGGATTTTAGATCGCTCATCTTTCCAGGTAATCAAAACGATGAAGGTTCATCTTTTTCTACATCGTCTTGGTTCGATACGCTTCCGCGTTTCTGGTGAGATTCCTACAATTGGCATCAGAGCCAGGTTCGCGATGAGAAAAAGAACCAGTTTTGATTTAGTTTATGCGATCAAATCTCAAATTTTTCAAATCTCCGATTTTTCAAAATATTATTTTTTGAAAAATATGGCATCTATTTCTATATTTGTTATTGATTTCATGAGTATTATTCGTTTATAATTCAGATTTAATATTAGTTTTAATTTTAATCGGTTAATCGCTTTAATCCATGGTTAGATTTTCTCGTGTATTTCTTGATTTGTAACAAGGAGGCTAATCCCATATGATTAGGTTTCCTCCTTGCTTGTTCTTATGTTTTTTTCGAAATTTCTATGTATTTTTCCAAATTTACGTAAAAGTTTGAGATCAAGAAACTTCAAGAATATGAACATTTGATGCTTTGTATGACACGTTTCGTGGACTTCGGACCTTGGATTTTGACGAACCATATATGGTTGGAAAGAGAACGGAAAGACGAACAAAGTGGGAGTTGGACCGACGCCAGGGGAGCTGGCACGCGCCGCCACAAGCCCTGCGCGAGTGGGCTTCACGCGCCAAAGCAAAGAAGCGCGCGTGAGGGCGCGTGGGGCCACCTTTCGGGGGTGGTTTCGGCGGCCGTGTGATCGACTCCCCATGGCGGTCCTTCCCCCGGAGTTTCGTCTTTGAGATGACTTCGGTGACGACGGCGCGACAAGATCGACGGCTAGGGTTTCTCTTTTGCATCCTAGGGTTTCTAGCCAAAAAGTGGGTCTTTGGGCTTTTGGGCTTTTGGGCTCATGTACACCCTAAAGGGGCTTGAGACAGATACTATGGGCTGGACAAAAGAGAAATTTCAAAGTTGTAATTTTCTATTTTATTTTAAATAGGAAAGCCATGGATTAAAGTTATTTGTTTAATTTAATGCTTTTATTGAATTGTATGAATTATATGTGCGATTAACATGATTTTAGAAATAACATGTCATATAGAATAGGAAGATGCCATATTGTTGCATATTCAGATGTCATAAATGCATAGTAGCTATTATGTCTTGAATCGACTAGTATGATAGTTATTATGTGAGATTATTTAGGTTATCCACTAAACTAATTATAAATTATTATGATTTTATATTAAAATCTAGAATAATAATTGGATTAATTAATTTTGGAATTAAAAATCTAGACAAATAATCTAGGATATTTCCTAAGAGAATTGTATATTTAAGAGTGATTTAAAAATACTCTAAATTGAACAATTTTTGGAAATTAAAAAGTCTAAATTTAAAAATTATTGAATGAGTGAAGGTTTTAAATTAAGCAATTAATTTTAAAACCTACGGGCCCCAATTGTGGGTTTATTAGTGAAATGGTTATCGCTGAAGCCCCATCGGATAAGGATAATCGGATTTCGCTAGATTAAACCCTAATATTTTCAAAATTTTAGTAAAGTTTTGTACGGCTCATCGTCGGCAACACTTAGACACTAAAGATAATTTTGAAAGTAAACAATGGTTAAATACATTCAACTTTGGTAAAATTGTTAACCCTCCCATCGAGGCTCGGCAATGGAACCGAAGGCCCAAAAATAACAATGTTAGTTTTACAAGTATCTTGCCCATCGTAAGCCTTGTAGAGATAACTAATGGATTGTTAAACAATAAACGAATAGTAGTTACTAGAATCTACTAGCGCAATATCTGTTTGTTGTTAATTATAGTTTGTAATTAGTGTGTTTTTTCTTTTTTTCCTTATTTTCAGAAAAATGTCTTTCAATTCTTTAGCTACAATCTTGAGCCAAAAACCTATGGATGGTACAAACTACAAACAATGGAAAACAAATTTGGATATTGTTCTTCAATATGAAAAGCTCAACTTTGTTCTAACTACCCCTATGCCAACGCAGCCTGCTGGAGATGCGTCTGTGGCAATCCAGACAAAATTTCAGCAAGAGAAGGAAAAATGGGAGAAGGCGAATGTGGCAGTTCGCTGCTATATTTTAGCCGGATCTCGCCGGTCACCTTCGGGAGCAAGTGAGCATGATTGAGAGTGGAGCAACAATGCTCCAGACTCTTGATGGCATGTTTGCTACGTCTAGCAGCTCTGCTAGGCAAAATGCGCTGAATTCAGTCACCAAGACAGTGATGTCTGGAGGAAGTGTGCGAGATCATTGTCTAACAATGATAGCAAACTTCAAGAAGGCTGAAGATCATGGTGTCAAATTTGAACAAGAAGTAAAAGTTGACCTTCTATTGCAATCACTGCCTGATTACTTCAATCATTTCAAGATGAATTATAATATGAATAAGATGAATCTTGATCTCACTCAATTGATGCATGAGCTTGAGAGTGTTTAACAGTCTCTAGTCAAGCAGGGCAGTGCATTATTTGCTAGTGAAAGTTCTATGAAACCTAAGGGGAAACCCAAAGGAAAGAACAAGAACAAGAAAAAGAAGAAATCGGGTATTCCAGTTGCCAAAACGGTTGCAATGAAGCGACCAAAAGGCAAGTGCTTCAAGTGTGGACAAAGGGGCATTGGAAGAAAAATTGCCCACGTATGAATCAACCAGGTATGGGTAATTTACATGTGATTGAGGCTTGTTTAGTGGAGAATCACGATGAAAAATGGATCGTTGATTCAGGAGCCACTAACCATGTTTGTTACTCTTTGCGAAAGTGGTTCAAACATAGCTTGCCTATAAGTGAATGACAAAGAGTTTTGAAGCTTGGGCCTGGGGAGCTTGTGTATGCGTACTAGCGAGTGGGACAAGTTATTTTATCTTTTGATAATTGCATAACTTTGGTTTTAGAAGACTGTTTATTTATTCCAGAATTTAAGAGGAATTTAATTTATTAGTTGTTTGGAAAAACATGGTTTGACATTCAGTTTAATTCCTCGGTTTCAATAAGAAGCAAATCTTCTTTTATTTGTTCTAGTGTAATGATTAATGGTCTTTATTTCCTTAATCCTGTTCCCTGTGAAGTTAATCATGTTGAATTAAGAGATGTTGAACATAATAATTCATCAAAGAAAAGAAAAGTTTCCAATGAAACTTATCTTTGGCATTTGAGATTAGGTCATATTAACTCTAACAGGATACAAGGTTTGGTCAAAAGTGGGATTTTAAAATCCCTGAACTTTGAACCGATACCAGTATGTGAATCTTGTTTAGAAGGTAAAATGACCAAGGGATCCTTCAAGGCCAAGGGAAAACGTGCCACACTTTAGTTGGAATTGGTACATACGATGTATGTGGACCAATAAATGTCCAAGCCGAGAGGAGGTATCGGTATTTCATCACATTTACTTGATGATTACTCTAGATTTGGACATGTGTACTTGATGCGTCACAAGTCCGAAGCTTTTGGAAAATTCCAAGAGTTCAAGGCCGAGGCGAGAAAAGCATCTTGGTGTTCAAATTAAGACCCTTCGATCGATCGAGGGGAGAATACCTATCTGGAGAGTTCAGGTCTTACCGATCAAAGAGGGGATAGTTCACAATTATCCTCTCCAAGGACACCCCAATGAGAATGGAGTTCTTTGAAAGGAGAAATAGAACCCTTTTAGAAATGACAAGATCTATGCTCAGTTATTCATCTCTTTCTGATTCATTCTGGGGATATGCCTTAGAAACTGCTATGTATCTATTTAACTTAGCACCATCCAAGTCGGTTTCAAAGACACCAATAGAATTGTGGAAAGGGTGCAAGCCCACCATGAAACATATTCGGATTTGGGGTGTTCCGACACATGTCTTACAACAGAAACCAGATAAGATGGACTCGCGTACTGAAGTATGCATGTTTATAGGCTATCCTAAAGGAACCAGAGGTTGGTTGTTTTATAGTCCAAAAGAAAAGAAGGTCGTAGTGAGCACACACGTGACTTTCTTAGAGGAGGACTATATGGCAAATTATAAGCCAAGGAGTAAGGTTATTCTTGATGAGCTAGTCTCAGATCAAGTTTCACTACCACCTCCTCAGGCGGTTCCAGCATTTATTCATGTGGTTGTTCAAAGAGGGGAAAATATGGAAAATATACCTGAACATACACAGGAACCAGAAATAGAACCAGAAGTTCAACATAATGATGAACGTATGGAAGAACAAAATCACGAATTGGTTAATCCACCTAATGAGGGTCCTTATCAAGAAATTGTTAACCCACAAAATATGGACCCCCAGATGCACAACATCAAGTACGACAAAGTCGTAGTGGGAGATTGATTCGTAAACCTACAAGATTTCTCTTGTTGGGTGAGTCATATCAAGATGTCATCATTGATGAAGATGGTGATCCCACGAGTTATGACATGGCACTAGGAAATGTTGATGCTCAGGAATGGCTTGAGGCTATGAATTGTGAAATGGATTCTATGTATTCCAACTCAGTTTGGTCTCTTGTAGATGCACCTAAAGGGGTAAAACCCATTGGGTGTAAGTGGATTTACAAGAGAAAGAGAAGATTGGACGGGAAGGTTGAAACCTTCAAAGTTAGATTGGTGGCGAAAGGGTACTCCCAAATAGAACATGTGGATTATGAAGAAACTTTTTCGCCGATTGCTATGTTTAAGTCCATCCGGATTCTCTTAGTTGTTGCAGCAAATCTTGATTATGAGATTTGGCAAATGGATGTCAAAACTGCTTTTCTAAATGAAAATTTGGAAGAGGAAATCTATATGCAGCAACCAAAAGGGTTTATAGCCAAAGGGTAAGAAGAACTGGTATGCAAGTTGCAAAGGTCCATTTATGGACTTAAGCAAGCATCCGGATCATGGAACATCGATTTGATCAAGCCATTAAGTCTTATGGTTTTGAGAAACATCCCGATGAGCCGTGTGTGTATAAAAGGATCCAAGGTAATGCAGTATCTTTTCTGGTACTTTATGTGGATGATATACTCCTTATCGGAAATGATACTGAGGTATTGTTAGGCATAAAGACCTGGCTGAGCAAAAATTTTGATATGAAGGACCTCGGGGAAGCCAATTATATTCTTGGTATTAAACTCTTAAGAGACCGGAAGAATAGGGTTTTGGCATTATCCCAGGCTAAATACATCGACAAAATTCTTGCCAGGTTTAGCATGGAGAATTCCAAGAGGGGAATGATACCCTTCAGGCATGGGATTCATCTCTCTAAGGAGCAATCTCCTAAAACTCCTGAGCAGAGAGAACGCATGAGTAGGATACCTTATGCATCAGCTATAGGTAGTCTCATGTATGCGATGCTTTGTACCAGACCAGATATCTGTTATGCACTGGGAGTAGTAAGCCGGTACCAATCTAATCCTGGAGAGGAACACTGGGTAGCGGTTAAACATATACTCAAGTACCTACGGAGAACGAGAGATTATATGTTGGTCTATTCTAGTGGGAGTCTTGAAACCATTGGTTATACGGACTCGAGATTTCCAAGGAGATATTGACTCAAGTAAATCCACCTCGGGATATGTGTACACCCTTAATGGCGGTGCCATTTGTTGGAGAAGTGTAAAACAATCATGTGTGGGCGACTACGCACGTAGGCCGAGTATGTAGGCCGCTTCGAGGCCGCAAAGAAAGCCGCATGGTTAAAGAAGTTCCTAACGGACCTTCGGGTGATTCCGGGTGTTAATTGTCCTATCACACTTTACTTGTGACAACAAGGTGGGGCGTGCACGATCCAAGGAACCAAGGTTTCACAAGAGACAAAAACACATACGGAGGAAGTACCACTTGATCCGAGAAATAGTTGAAAGAGGAGATACATTGGTAGCAAAGATAGCATCGAAGAGAACCTTCTTGACCCTTTTACTAAGAGTTTGCACGAACGTGTGTTCGAGAGGCATGTTACATCTATGGGTCTTAGGAAGATTCCAAATTTGCTATAGCTTTAAGTAGTTGAAATTTCATTTTGTTATTTTGTGCTTTTTGAGCAAGACATTATGACATTGCATTTTTCTGAATAGTATAAATGAGGTGTTTTTCATTTATTTTCGCACACTATTTACATACTCTAAGGTCCGAATCAATTGTGGAGTACATGATCATATGGATACGTTCATAGAGGACATGGTCATAGGTTCTCACAATTGATGAATAGCATCACAGCTATTAAATTAAGTTGGGCACTTTATTTAGGCTGCAATATTTTATGAAATGGTTTTGTCCGAATCATTATAAAATATTGGTGTGAGTAAATACTTACATTAAATGGATCAAGGAGAGATTTGATTAAGGTTGCTCTTTCTGTCATAAAGAACCAAATCTCCAGATAACTATAGTCATATAGTTGCTCTTAATCCTGAGTTTATTTTAAATAGGTAGTCGAATAGTTTTCATTCTTTGATTTACCAACAGGTGAGGTTTGATCTATATGATGGCCAATAACTTGGTATTTTGGGATTGAGACTTTTTGGTTATCGGTGTTTATGAGATAAACAACATGAAATTTATAGGAAATGTCCACTTGATATGTTTCGGTACTTGGATATTGAAGACACCGCCGGTGCATGTAATCCATTAGAGAAACTATCACGATCAAGGAATAAATAATTGATTGAGTTACGTAAAAAACTGGTCGATCAAATTATAGACATTCTATAAAGGGGTAATGCATATTCGTGTTATAACTGTCATTAATCTTGGAGTTCACATTCGGGCTTTTAGTGGAGTAGCACCGAACTAGATAATCTTTAGCATATTATCATGAGCCTTGATCAATGACAAATGATAGATCCCCAGGCTAGCTCGAAACAAGGGATGAGGTAAATTATCAGATGATGATGGCTTATGGGCTACATGGTCTTGGGTTTACGAACTCAAGTTTTGTATCTCAAAGAGCAAGTGGGAGATTGTTGGAAAATATGCTCTTTGGTCACTTAAGCCCAATTGGGCTTAAGTGAGACTACTGACCAAGAGCCCTATGGCCCTTAGGGTTTAGGGTTAGGTCTTGGTGTAGTAGTATATAAACCTACTTTCACCCATTGAGAAACTTAATTCACAAGGAGGCTCTCATCAGAAATAAATCCCTAGAGGCAAACGTTCATCATCTGAACGGTTGCCCACACAACCATCCTATCCCCCTCGAGAGATAGTCTGGAAGATCGATCATAGAGCGGACTTGGACTGTTCGTGACTTGGACTGTTCGAGAAGAGGATTTTAGATCGCTCATCTTTCCAGGTAATCAAAACGATGAAGGTTCATCTTTTTCTACATCGTCTCGGTTCGATACGCTTCCGCGTTTCTGGTGAGATTCCTACATTTCTTCCAGAGCAATAATGATATTATCACATCTCAATCTAGAGGCTATGAAGCTGTTGTTCCTAGCCAATCAAATCACTCATAATCCCTCTGAATCTATTTGCAATCAGCTTCGTAATCACCTTAAAACTGACATTACACAATGATATAGGTCTCATTTCTCCCATTGAAGTCAGATTCTCCACTTTATTAATGAACACTATGTTTGTATGGTTCACCTCTTTTATGCTTATGGGATCATTAAATTATTATTATTTTTATTTTTTTGGACTAAATCACATATTCGATCCCCTACCTTACTCCATTGAGTATGAAAAAAGTGCGCTTGGATCCCATCCGGCCCCAGGGCTTTGAAGGTACCCATGGAAAAAGCATCATTCTTAATCTCAACGTTATCCACCTCTTTATGTAGCCTCTCAAGCTGGAGCTGTGACAATAATGGAAAATCATTTGGACCATCATAGAATTCTTCCACACTTGGATCTCTTGCATACAACTCCTTATAATACCTGGTGGCCATATCTTTTAGAGCTTGCTCATCGCTGATCCAAACCCCATTTCCATCTTGTAAGACTGAAATTCTTTGCTTCTCTCTCTTGATTACTGTGGATGTATGAAAAAACCTGGTGTATCGGTCCCCACCCTGGAGCCACTTACACCTAGATTGTTGGAACCATATCATCTCCTCTTGAACCAACAATTTATGGTACTCCTCCCATAGTTTCCTTTCTAGTCTATAAAGACCATTAAGGCACTGATCTTTCTTCCTCTTCTCTATACCTTCCAAGCGCCTCATCACTTCTTTTTTCTTTCGCGGAATGCTTCCTACTTTTTTATTATTCCAATCCAATCCTCCATCCTTACTGGAATTCATTTACCCCCTGGATCCGCTCCTTATCTCTCCAAACATCCGCTACAATCTTCTCAAAATCCATCTCCAATTGCCAAGCTAACCTGAACAAGAAATCTCTTTCTCTCTAGAGGTCTTATCTGACTATTTTCACAATTAACTATGATCACCTTGTGATCTGATTTATATTTCAAATCATAATGAACATAGGTTTGAGGAAACATCTCTATCCACACCAAATTACAAAAAAGTCAATCAATTTTTTTCTCAACAGCCCTACTTCTGAGATGCATTCATCAAAATGTTCCATTGAGATAGCAATAGCATGAGCTTCAGCTCCCCCGCTGTTATTGTTAGGAGAACGATATGCATTAAAGTGCCTGATCACAGTCCACCGATCCACTGTCTGGTTCGCAATAGTTATTAGAGTTTGCCACAGCTCCATTATTTTCCTATAATTTGTTTCCCCATAAACAAAAGAAACAAAAAGGCTTCGATTATTATTAGCCCTTCTCATCCTAACATGAAGCATCTGAGTGGTTGAGACAACATATTCCACCACAAAATCCAAATCCCCCCCGCAAAACCAAACACGCCTCAATCCTAGTCCAATTATTGAACCCAAGTTTGCGAACTGTACTCTCCGCACGATTCCCACTTATTCTTGGCTCAATCAAGCAGAGAACATCAACCCTATTCTTTCTAAGAATATACTTTATCAGATTTGGGAAGGTCCGACGCTTGGCTCCCCTACAATTCGCCTTAATACTTCTAACAAATTAAAGATAATTCACTGAAATGTTTTTAAATTCAAAAGGCATTAATTAAATGTTTCTGGCTTTAGGTGCTAATGAAAGAGTAGGTTTTGTTGATCCTGTTAAAAAATGTAATGTAAACATGCCTTCGTTTGAAAAGAATTAATGTGTGGTATTTCTCAAATCAATCAATATTTTTTTAAACAGCCACGATTGAGACCAGCATGAGTACATGAGATTGAAATAAATAATTGAGACCTCACCTCTTGAAATTTAAGGCTATATAGAATCTGGTGATGATCACAAAGTTAGAGACTGAAATTGTTTGATCGGAACATAGGGACGCTCAAGAAGTTAGAAGTCATAAAGTCATTTAGTCTATGATCCTATTTATAAATTACTCCAACATGTTTTATTGAAATTAAGAAGAACTTTAAATCTCATTCAACATGTCTTAAAATTTAATAATTTTTCAATTTTACCCAATTTAATTTACATTTTACTTCAAGAATATAAAGTTTAAAAAATAATAAATGAAGGCAAAATTGTACTTTCATATTAAAAAATCAATGATGTGACTTATAAATAGAATAAAACCCTTTCTCTCTACCTTATTAATAGGATTAAATGAGTACTTAATATTTATACACAGATTGCTAACAAAGATTGGTTTAATTGATAACGGATAGACTCAACCCACAAGTTTATGAAAACGAATCTTATTGCCTAACCTTGTTTGTGGGTAATCTGTAAGTGTTTCTTTAAGTGTTCTTTGAGCTTTGAGGCATACGTAGCCTTGATGAGCCCCACACCTAACTAACCTAATTTTTATGAATGAAACAAAAAATATAAATGGGTGTATGTTGTTATTAGTATTGATACTTTGGGAGAAAGAAGGCCATCTCAAGGGTAGGTGAGAGACGTCAGGGAAGACCATGGAAGAAGATGTGAGACCAAAATGGAATTCTCTGCTTGTTCCATCAGTTCAAGAGTTAGCAAAGAAGGAGATCAATGAGCTTCCAGACAGATATATGTGTGTGTTCATCCTGATCAGAAAAAAGAAATTATTGTTTCAGAGTCTGATGATGTGCCAGAAATCTTAGTGATTGATATGCAGAGATTGATCACTCATCAGGACGAATCAGTAAGTTCTGAAGAATTGGCAAAGCTTCACCTTGCTTGCAAACACTGGGATTCTTCCAGTTGCTCTCTTTCCTCCTTCTCTTACTCTATCCTCTTCCTTTGAAGACTTCATACACACACACACTTGTAGTTTGCTAAACGGTCAACTTAGTTAATCTAGCGGACATGACATATTTGCATAATATTCACTGCTACAAAAAAATGTTTTTAATGTCTTAATTTTGACATAATTTACGTCCCTTTTATTAGGAACGTCTTTTGAGAAAACATAGTAAGAGGGAGAGATACGGCATCCCCAAAAATAATGGACGCCTAAAGAAGTTACGGTATCCAAAAACATTTTAGGACGCCAAAAGTTCAAAATTCAACATACAAAAAGGCCAAAAAAACATGGTTTTGGCGTAAATCATTTTTGGCGTCCTAAATCATGTTTGGGACGCCAAAAATCATATTTAAGGCATCCCAAATATATTTTGGGACACCGTAAATATGATTTTTGGCATCCCAAACAGATTTTGGGACTCCTTTAATATGATTTTTAGCATCCCAAACATGTTTGGGACGCCAATAATTATATTTAAGGCATCCCAAATATTTTTTTAAGACATTGTAATTAAACTTTCTAAGAAAAAGTTACTGCTACATATTTTTTCACTAGCCGTCAATTAAACCCTATAAAAACCATCAAATAGATAACCATAAACCAAAATGTTCAGATCATTACAAACCAAAATGTTAATACAGTAAAGAAACATCCAGCTCTAACTAATTAATGTGGTAACTAATATTAAAACAAACAAAAAAATTAATGTGGTAACTACTACTATTACTACTATATACAACAATCACCATAAAGTGTCAAAATGTTGTCTATACAGCTATTAAGAAATATAAAAAGTAAACTTTATGTATCTATATGTTGAGGGAATTTTTTTCTCAGGAGCAAGATGCATCAAAACAGGAATGTAAACTCAGAAGCAACGCCGTGAAACACAAAATAATTTAGGACACCAAAACATTCCCCTGGCGCCAAAAATTTTCCCAAAATGCGCTAAATAATTAATTTAGGCGTCCTAAATTTATATCTAGGACTCCTAAAATTAATTATAGGCGTCCTAAAATATTTTTAGGACGCCTAAAGTCTCAAAGTTCAACCAAATAATTACAAGAATCTCACTGCCTTCACTTTTTACTTCCCTTTCTATAAAATGGACGTCCTTTAGGAAAGTAATATCCTTTTTTTTTGTAGTGATTGAAGACTTTATAATTACTTTTGCATCCAAAGAAAGTTTATGGTGTCTGATGCCACTAGGAAAATGCTTCCAATATTTAGGGGTAGATTTGCACATAGACCCTAAAATTATTTAGCTTTTTAAAACTACAGTCTCCAAAATCAACATTAATATATAGTAAAACAATAATTAATATATAATAATTTTTTTAGGACAATTAGGATTATGGGCATATGAAGCATATATAGGGAAAATGACCTGAACAAAAAAGTATGTTATTGATCATTTGTGTTCTACATCTTTTCTTTTGTACTTTCTTATGTTCTTACCATTCTAATTCTATTTATAAATTAAAATTAATTAACTTTCACATATCAAAGAGTGTTAGGTACACTACTACAAAAAACATGTACAACGTCCTAAATTAAGCTCAATTTATGTCTTTTTTCTAAAGGACGTCTCTCCGAGGGACGTAGAAGATATGGCGTCCTCCAAAAAATAAGGACACCATAATTAGAAGTTATGGCGTCTAAATTTTATTTTAGGACGTTTTGTTTAATGAGTCCTAAAATTTTTTTAGTTTTTGTTTAAGAGTCCTAAAATAGTATTTTAGGACGCCATAAGTTTTGTTTAAGGAGTCCTAAAATAGTATTTTAGGACGCCTATACTCTATTTATGGAGTCCTAAACCATGATTTAGGACGCCATATGTCCTTTAAAAAAAAAAAAACCTCAAACAATAAATCGAATCAGATACAGTCTAGAATCAAATATGCAAATCATAAGGCAAACTCTCAAAATGTAAATGTTTAACAATAAATCGAATCAGATACAGTCCAGAATCAAATACGCATACACAATACAAGGCAAACTCTCTTGAAAGGAAAGGAGGGATTTTTCCCCTAAATATTCTTTCGAGTTACGAAATTCAATCACTAACAAAGAAGAACAATGAACTCGAAATGAGGTGAACTTAGAATCGAATCGATGCGCCTATATGAGATGAAAAATAAATCGAATCGAACCATTTTCAACAAGAAATCGAACTTTTCTTCCTCAATGAGATCTATGGCAAATAGAAGAACAATATATCTAACAAAGCATATCTAAAAATATAAAAATGCAGATCTAAGAAGAACAACAGATCTGGAACCTGAAGACTAGCGAAGGGTGAGCGACGAGCAATGGCGAAAGGCATGATCTCTTTTGAAGCTTAAATGCGTTGTGGTGAAGACTTGTGACTGTGAAGCCTTGTGATGGTGAGCAACGAGCGACGGCGAAGCTTTGCGACGGAGAGCGACGGCGAGCGGCGAGTGACAGCGAGCGGCGAGTGACGGCGAGCAACGAGCGACGATGAGCGACGAACGATGGAAAGTTATCTGAGATGGTGCAAGATGGATGATACCTTGGCGTGAGAGAGAGAGAGAGATTGAGAAAGGTGAGAGGTTATGAGTAAAAAAAAAACAAAAGGTGAGAGGCAATTAATAAGTTAGGGATGGGATGTGAGAGCAGGTAGGGGAAAAAAATAATACAAAAAGTCACGAAATTTTGGCGTCCTAAATTAAAATTTAGAACGCCAAAACTTTTAATCAGGGCCAAAATTGCCAAATTTTTTTGAATTGTGCGCCAAATAACTCATTTTTGGCGTCCTAATTTGAAATATAGGACGCCAAAAAATTCATCAAGATGCGCCAAAAATTTCATTTTAGGCGTCCTACATATATTTTAGGATGCCTAAAATTCAATTTTGGCGTCCTGATTTTATTTTCAGGTCGCCAAAAAATTTCCTGGCGCCAAAAAGTTCTTCAAAATGCGCCAAAAAAATAATTTTAGGCGTCCTAAAATTATATTTAGGACGCCTAAGTCTCAAAATTTAGCAAAATAATTACAAAAATGCCACCATCTATACTTTTTACTTCATTTTTTAAAATAAAGACGTCTTTTAGGGAAATAGTATCAACTTTTTGTATTAGTGGTAACTCATCAATTATAGGCAAAATTATTTTTCCCTCATTTATAAATGGTTCCAAGAGTCAACATAAGTAAATTATTTTTGTTTATTTAAAGTTAATAGAAGAAAAATTGTAAAAAAAAAAAAATACTTTTTTACCTTGAAACTGGATTTATAATAAGAACCAAAAAAATTTGTCAAAATAGATTTATAAATAGGATCGAGTAGTATTATAAGAAAGAACTATCAAAATTAACGGTTTAAAATATTACTCCCTAAGGTCTTTTTTATAAACAAATTTCTCTCTCTTGGAGCTAGTAATTAATATGAGAAACTTTTTTGTTATAAAATTTTGCTTTTCTACCTCTATTAAATACATATCTTTATATTAATTATCTCACATTAACAAAGAATTGTATTTATGAGAGAGATATGCTACTAATTTTTTACATTTAATGATTTATTACACATTTTTCCTCATATTGTCTACTTATTCTCTCTCATATTTTTACTCAACATCCTATACTCATTTTATAAATAGGGGCATATTTGTAAAATATATTACATTTCATATACATTTATTGTTTTTAAATAATTTTAAACGCTAGTCGTTTTGTGCAATCAAGGTAATTTGTTGCTTATAAAAAGGATTGGAGGGAGTAGTTAAAATGCAAAAAATATGTAAAATATGTTTTCTTTCAATTATACCATTGTTTATCAAAAGAGTATATGTGAGATAATAAGTGAAAATTATTGCAGAGAGATAATGAATTGACACATATTTAATTAGGGTAAAAATAGAAATATATGTTCACTACTACAGATTTAGGCATTTATAACGCCAAATACATAGTGGTTACAGTTGATAAATGCCATGTATGTCGAGATGGAGGTAGTACAATGATATATAACGCTTAAATGTCACGGTTATTTATGCGGACCATCATATATTGCGAGGCGGAATTCGCAAAAACACAAGTGTAACAATTGTTGCTTACAACCGTCATTTATTTAGTAACAAAAATGATGGTTCTTAAGAAACAATCATCATGTAACACTTACAAACAATTCATCTTCCAAACACTTATATCAGTGAAGACAAAAGATAACAATATTAAAAAAAAAAAATCATTACCTAACTCTTTCATAACCCTTCGTAACACTCAGACCTTAAATGTCATAACTTATCATAACCCTTTGTAATCCCTGTCAGGGGCGGAGCTACGTTGGTGCCTCTGTCTGCAGGTGCAGACATAAATATTGGTTACATTGTTTTTTTACAAGGAAATAGCATTAGCTCAGTGGTAGAGGCACTTTCCATTCAGTATGACGTTGCCTGTTCGAATCCCATAGCCCTGTTTCTTTCATTGTTTTTGTCAAATAAATGACACCAACCATTGAGACAAGCGTGTTTCTTTCATCCGTTTCATGATTTGAGCCAAGCATTTAATTCTCAGACGTTCATAAAATCATGATTTGAGCCAAGCATTTAATTCTTAGGTTCATAGAATCTTTAGATTAGGTGTGGTCTTTGTATAGTACTCGCAAACAAGTTTCATCAAATAATGATATTTTTTAAATTTTTGTTTTTAATTCAGTAATACACTCTATATTTTTCATTCTCATTTAAAACCAATCCTACACATATTTTTTTTCCTGTTAGTTCTAACTAAATATAAAGAATGCAATGTAATCAAAATTTTGAGTATCAGGTCTCCACTTCCATTTTTGCTAATGTACATTTGTTCATTAACAAACCTAGCCGCCTCTTTTAATTTCAACGCCTGGTTATATTCTTTTTTTATTTTTTAATACATTTAAAACTTTGTTTATAAATAAATAAATAAATCGGCCCGGGCGCGCCGCCCCGAATCCCACTATTAATTGTGCGCACCCACAAACATTCAATCTCCCGCCGCCAATCCCCGTCATAACCTTTCACAATCCATTAGACTCCGTAATACCCTAAAATCGATTTATGATAAGATCCGATAAATAATACCTATATTGGAAATAGGCGAATATGTGGTTTCAAAACTAACCTTTCACAATCCATTAGACCCTAAAAAAAAATAAAATATTAATAAAATATTTTATGCTTAGAAAAATAAATAAAAAATAAAAGAAAAAAAAATAAATATCATGATATTTTTGTAAAATTGTATTATTATATAATATAGTGAATAGTAATGGAATAAATAGGAAACGGATCCTATCTAGAGAACCAGGAATAGGAATTCCAAAGTCAAGGTAAAATATTGATCAATGAGTTTTTACCTTCAAGTGACCTCTTCCTAAGTTAATTCCGAGGTCGAAGCGCATTCATTTAATAAGACGAAATAGAGAAAATGCAGATATTCACATTTTGGATTTGAAGAAAATAAATTATAAGTCAACATCCGGAGATGAGTTTATAATTATATGGACATATTTGGAATCGTGAATTATTATCCAGAGATTGATAATTTCGAAAGCGATTTCCGACACCGGACGTGTTCGGACACGTTTTTGAAAAACTTCAACCTGGATCATTGAACCTCGTAAGGGACCGAAATCTAAGTTAAATTAGATATTCTTGATGAGGAAGAGAAGATCTTCAAAGTTATGAATTCAGAATTTTGAGATTTCTCCGAAGAGACGCGAAACGGAGACGAACAGGAAAATCATTTAACCTGGCCATAAAGCAAGTTGACTCACCACTCTTGGACCAATGGCTTGCTGCCACATCACTCCCCAATGTCGACTAAGGGCTGCCCATGGTCAAGAATTAAACACCATTATGCTTTGATTTTACTTGGTTATAAGGTAAGAGAAAATTACAAGATTTGGAATATGGAAATTACCAAAGTGGCACAATTTTTCCCTATATAAGGGCATGAGCACCTTCTTCATTTCTCACACCAAAAATCTGCCTCTTAGAGAGAAGTTAGAGAGAGAAGCTCGAGAAAGTCGAGCAAAGTCCGGGTAAGTTCTTCGGTCCTTAGTCTTTAGTTTCTGTAGTTCTTTCGGTAGATATAGTAGGAATGCTAGATTTATCTTTAATTTTTCAAGATAGTCTAGATATCATGTTACACCTCAATTTAAGCTAAAATGTTCCAGGTGATTCTTACTACTTTTCTTTATCATTCTCCTCCTTCTCTCATTCATCATCTTCATATCCCAAGCAACTCCTCTACCTCCGCCGCCCCTTCCTCCACCACTTCCTCAAGGCTTCTTGGTTGCAACAAATGGCTCAAGTACTAAGGATCTTAACCACATCACCCTCTCTGCCTTCGCCCCCTCCGCCAATCCATCTATTGCACCGAATGACAAGATGACACAAGAGAAAAAGAGCACCATTTAAGGATATTGTTGTCTTGAAGAAGGTCCATAAAGCAAATTAAGAGTGATGGGAGAAAACTTACTGTAGATGAAACAAGAAAGGTTAAATTATGAAATCTAACAAGTTCACAATTTATTATTATAATATTATTTATGTTTTTATTTCACGCACATGCAGAAAAAGAAATCCCAATGAAAATTTTCAACAATGCATCGATCAATTTTGGGTGATATAATTTATTTAAATACTTAACAATATTATATTCTTTATAGGATTTTCCCTTTAGGTGGGTGGAGGCCACAAAGGATATTTCTATTTTTACAATTATTGAATTATATAATTTATCTTGTGCAACGAGCAAGGTAAATGCTTGTTTATACTATTACCAAGTAGGAAAGCTATTTTTTATTCCTCTTACTTATTACTCATCCGGTCCTAAATATAAGACATCGTTTGTAGTACAAATTGCACTACAAACTATATCCTATATTTAGCACTGGAGGTAATAGTATTTTCCTTCTTTTATCTTGATGAATGAGGACTGGTCCTTAACAATTAAAACATTTTATCAGCTTTGTTTCCTTTCCTTAATTAGTATTTTAACCACCTTATTTTAGGAAGATTTTCAGGAAAATACCCAAAAATTTCCAAATTGCAAAACCATTATATATGGTTATTGGTGAACCAAGAAATGAGCTATAATGAATTAATTGCTAAACAAAAGTTGCAAATAATCAGAAGGAAGGGCCTCATTAATCTTTTATTTTTTTAAAAAAAAAAGTTATTCTTAATGGTTAAACAGTTATGTGAATAAGAAATGAGGTGTAGTAAATTATTAAAGAAAAGTTACAAATAACTTGAAGAAGTGGCTTAATATACGTTATAATCACAATCACATGATAACAAAGTTCAAACAATACTAAATAAAGGGTAAAGAATGCATTCATATAAAAAAATTAATGTGACTTATAAATATATAAAAGGCTAAAGTATATATTAAATCTTTTATGTTTGTATCAAGTTTCATTTTAGTCATATAAATTTATAAAATATATTTTTAGTCCCTCAATCTTAACATTGTTAGTCTTATCTAACATGAAATGTTGACTCATCGAAGTCACATTATTTTAATCCTAACATGCTGCGACATCAACTCAATTTTTTGAAAAACTTCATGGTTTAATTAAATAAATAAAATCTCAGATTTTAATTACTTTTTTCATCTCCACTCCACTCATACGCCCTACTCACTGGCCATCGTTTCTATTGAACAAGTTCCAGAAACCTTTTGGTTTCTTTCCCAAGATTTGGGAGGTTCTAAGACGCCAAACTCGAAGATCGCCAATCCTATTTTGAAACTTGTTTTCTCTGCAAGAAGCCTCTTGAGGACAATGGAGACATCCTCATGTACAGGTTAGCTACCCAGAGTCTTTGTTATTGATTAAACTTTTTCTTGTGATATGTAATTTGTGGTTTACAATTCTATCCCAAGAACAAAATTTCTCCATAAATTATTTTCATATCCTCTAATAGTACATTTTGACATCATTATGTTAAGAGATTTTGCGGGAAATTGATTGGGGGTTAATTAGTCTTTGTTTTGTATGTCGACGAAATGGAGTTTCTGGGTTGGTAGTAAGTTTCAAGTTCATTATAAGCTTTTGTGCGACTCTCATTCTGATGGCGATTTATTAAATTTGTGCAGAGGGGGCATACCATTTTGTAGCCTAGAGTGCAGGGAAGAGCAAATAGAATCAGAAGAAGCGAAGGCGAAGAATGGAAACCTTTCTTCATCCATGAAGGCTTTGAGGAAGAGGGGGCAGAGTGTTAGAATTGGGAGATTCATTGAGGAAGATGGAAAGGTCCCCGACGGCCAATGAAGAGATGGAAAAAATGATTAAAAGCTGGGATTTTTTTTCTCTCATTGTTATTTTAATTAAAATATGGATTTATTAAAAAAGTTTACTTAATGTGGCAGCCACCTAAGATCAAAATAATGAGACTTTGATGAATCAACATTTTTATTAGATGAGATTAATGGTGTTAAGATTGAAGGATTAAAAGTATACTTTATCAATTTAAAGAATTAAAATAAAATTTGATGCAAACATAAATGATCTAATGTATGCCCACAAATGACTTTTCTCCTCTTTCCCCTCCCCTCCCCTCCAATTAGGGTTGTTCATGATGCCCACGGCCCTGTAGGCTCGCCCGTGCTAGCTGAAAAATTGCCCTGCCCAACCCAAAGAAAAGCCGCCCAAAGAAAAATGGGCTCAACTGGGCTAAGCATTTTTGCGGGCAGGGCTGGGCATTGAGCAGAGTATGCCGCCCTGCCCATTTAGCCTTGCTTTAGTATATATTATATTTTTTATATAAAAAAATAGTATTATATATTTGTTATAAATTATATAACCTATTTGTATCAAAATATCAAAATATATATATATATATATATATATATATATAATATATATAACTTATAATAAAAAAAATATCTTTTCATTTTTTCATCAGCTCTTCCCTTTTCTCATTTTCGGATGCCCTAGCCGCGAGCTGTCTCTCCTCTCTTGATCTCCATTCTCCTCTAGAGCTCGATGATCTGTCTGACTGCCTCTCCTCTCTTGATGTAACCTCTAGGAGTTTTGGATGTCTACAAAGCTTTAATTTCTATTTTTTGATGCCTTGTATTTAATTTTTCGGTTACTTAAGCTGTTTTTTTTTCACATAGGGTGTGGCAGAGTATCGCCACTTGGGCATGGAAGGGCCGCCCTGCTCAGCCCATTATTACCCTGCCCAAAAATGTTAGGGCTTCTATCGGGCAGGACCGGGCACTGGGCTGCATTTTACTGCCAGGTGATCTTTTGGGCAAGGGTCTCACCCTACCCATGAACACCCCAACCTCCAACCATGCAAAGCCTTTAAAGAAATGCTAAGTAAAGGTATCTTCTTTTTAAAAAATAATGTGTTTAATTTCTCAAATCAATCAATATTTTTTTTGGCCGGCAAACCAATCATGACATACACGAGATTGAAATAAAATATTGAGACCCCGCCTCTTGAAATGTAAGGCTCTAGATCTGGTCATGATCATAAAGAGAGAGACTGAAATTGTTTCATAGGAACAGAGGGACTCTCAAGAAAGAAGGCTGAGACTGAGAGAGAAAGAAGGCTGTCAGGGTAGGTGAGAGATGTCAGGGGAAGCCATAGAAGAAGCTGTGAGGCCAAAATGGAACTCTCTGCTTGTTCCATCAGTTCAAGAGTTAGCAAAGAAGGAGATCATTGAGATTCCAGACAGATATGTTCGTCCTGAACAACAGCAATGGATTACTGTTTCAGAATCTGATGATTTGCCAGAAATCCCAGTGATAGATATGCAGAGATTGATCACTGATTCTGATGAACTGGCTAAGTTTCACCTTGCTTGCAAACACTGGGGATTCTTCCAGGTGATCTCTTTTTCTCTATCTCTATTTCCATCCTCATATTTTGTTAATGAATAAATCAATGAACAAAATGAACAGAGCATTTGATAATTGAATATTGAAATCATTGGCGTAGTTGGTGAATCATGGAGTGGGGTCATGGTTGGTGGAGAAGGTGAAGAAGGAGACACAGGAATTCTTCAATATGGGAACGTCAGAGAAGAAAAAGTTTTGGCAGAGAGAAGGAGACATTGAGGGATTTGGACAAATCCATGTTGTGAGTGAGGATCAAAAGCTTGATTGGGGTGACCTCTTCTACATCGCCACACGTCCACTCCATTTTAGGAAGCCTCACCTATTCCCTTTCCTCCCTCTTCCTTTCAGGTTCCATCTCCCTCTCTCTCTAGATAGATATATGCATATTTGATCGTAGGGGAAAAAAAATTGATTTACTCCCTTTGGTCTTCAAAACAAGAGAAAGTTGACTTGTTTTTTGTTTAATTAAGAAATTTAATAAAATTACATTAAAATATTTATATTTATCGTTTTCTTTAAACTAATTTATCCGACTTATAAACCGATATATAATAAAATAGTATATAACATATATTATGATTAAGCCAATTGACTCTTATATTCAGTACCGAGGTACTACTTCAAAAATTTGTTTTTAGGTTAAAGGGGTATTTTGGTCTATATGCTTCATTATCGTAATTATTTCATTAATTACTAAATTACTTTAAAATATATAATTTACTTAATTCTCCTCATATAAAGTCTTTTGAAAAAGAGGTAGAATAAGACTGAAAAGAACACTATTAAAATTATTGAAAGGGCAATCTTTTGGTTAACAATCTATCCAAATATTTAGTTATGGAAAGAGCACATGGCATCATGAAATTCATGTAGCTAACCCTACTTAATTGGTGGAATAAAGCTCGTTGTCATTGTATCTCTTCTTCTTTACTAGTTATTACGTTGGAAGCCACACATTTCACAGGCGGTGAACAATATGACTTGTTTCAGGCTTGGTTTTGGTCCAAAAAGAAAGGCTTGGTGCAAATACATAATAAGACCCATTCTACTTATCATGCACGGTTAGGTGCAAATACATAAGACCCATTCTACTTATCATGCACGGTTAGGTGCAAAGACATAAAAGTCATTTCTTATCCAATTTCCTTCTCATAAAGATTTTACATGCCGAATAGATAATTACATATATTCCCTTCTCATAAAGATTTTACATGCCGAATAGATAATTTACATATATTCCCTATAAGCTGCTTGATTTGATGCTAAATCATGTTTTGAAATACAGGGAAACTATAGAACTATACTCAGTTGAGCTGAACAACCTAGCAATGGCTATTGTGGAACAAATGGAAAAAGCCCTGAAGATGGAAAGCATGGAAATGAGGGACTTATTTAAAGAAGGAGGGCAAGGAATGAGGATGAACTATTACCCACCATGCCCTCAGCCTCACAAAGTCATTGGTCTCACACCCCATTCTGATTCTGTAGGTCTCACTATTCTTCTACAACTCAATGAAGTGGAAGGCCTTCAGATTAGAAAAGATGGCATGTGGATACCTATTAGGCCTCTCCCTAATGCATTCATCATCAACATTGGAGACATATTAGAGGTACAACATAGAAAATACTCATAATCCTTAATGTAAGATTTAATTAACTAATTTGATTAGTTTAAAGAAGTTAGTAAATTTAGTTAATATGGCATATTTTTCTTTAAACACGCTAATCATCTTCCTTAATCCACTCCCTCCCTCTTCTACTTAATTACTGTTGAGGGAATATCAATAGATCTAATTTGAGAAAATTTGATAAATATGTAAAATGTGTCTTATATTTGGGATCAATATCAATTCTCCAATCAATTTCTTCATTAAAGACGGGAAGATTAGAAACTATGCTAGAGGATAAACATGGAGTAGAACCCACAATTTCAAAAATGGGACCTTCTATTCCCTCTCGCTCTATCTCTCTCTCCATCTTACCTAAAGCACATTTCACAGACTAAATCCATGTTACAGAGCCATTTGTATAACTAGAATTAAAATTACACTAGAAAAAGAGATGATGAGAATCAAACTTTAAGATCATAAAATTGAGGAGAGTTTAATACTAAATTAAAAGTTTTGCCATGTTTTCAATGTCTGTCTCATACCCACACGAATTATTTTACCCTTTTCTTCATATTTTACATGGCAGATCATAACTAATGGGACATATCGAAGCGTTGAGCACCGAGCAATAGTGAACTCTGAGAAAGAAAGACTCTCCATTGCAACATTTCACGGTCCAAGATTTGGTACAGAGATAGGTCCTTCACCAAGCTTGGTCACTGACCATATTCCACCAAAGTTCAAAAGAATTGGAGTAGAAGACTACTTTAGAGGCCTATTTAGCCGTGAACTCGAGGGAAAATCCTATCTAGAGGCCATAAGGATACAACAATGCAATGAAAATGAAGAGAAAACTGAGTGACTAGATTGTGAACACAATTCTCACAGTTTCTTCATATGTGGTTTTAAATTAAGAATGGGCTTTGAATATTCAGATGTGTTAAGAGTTGCAGATGAGCAGATATACTATGACAATTTCTGCCCATAAAATTGAGCTAATAAGTTCCATCTTTGCTCCTTATTTTGCCCTTTTCAACACAAAATTTAATAAAGGGCAACCCAGTAAATTAATTAAGCACGCACTCCATCTAGTCCCTACTCCCCAATATAAAAGCTATTTAATTAACTAATTTAAGTACATTCAGAAAATGAAATAAAATAATTAATTTGAATAAATGTAACATGATCTCAATGATGAATATATGAAATAAAAAAGATTGAAATATTATATTTTTTATAAAATTCAATCTCCCAGTTAGCTCTTATGCCTGTAGACACCTCTTTCTCTCCTTTATTTTTCCCCCCTCCTTTGTCCCTACCTCTCTTTCTTCCATGTCTAAAAAAGAGAAAAATAAAAAATAAAAAGCCGCCGATGCCAAACATAAATTAACATGATTATGGTATGGCCAGACAACAACGTGGGAACGCCCAATGATTGATTTGCAGTGATGGGAAGATCTCCAATAGCAATACAATTGTTTATTTCCACTTACAACTCAAGACACGCAACTAATCCAAGAAAAAAAATTAACCAAAATCTGGCCCCTCCAAAATTTATAGACAATTAAGTCACTAAAATGATTTTTTTTAATGTCACTTTTTGATGTGATGACCTTGTTGTTAGATAATTTATAAGTACATCTTTAAGTTATCTTTAAGTCTAGAGATATGCACTGACCTCTGGTAAGACCTCAAGGTGGCTGGACCTAACTCACTTACTCTCTTTTTCTTTTCTTTTTTGAATAAAAAAACTATGTATGCATAGAGTATAACTATAACTCAACCTAAAACTCATGTAACATAAATCGGTACATGTAGTTATTAGTATTGAGAGAAAGAAGGCTATCTCAAGGGTAAGTGAGAGATGTCAAGGAAGGCTATGGATCCGAAGAAGATGTGAGGCCAAAGTGGAAGTCTATGCTTGTTCCATCAGTTCAGGAGTTAGAAAAGAAGAGATTACTGAGATTCCAGACAGATATGTTCGTCCTGATCAACAACAAATTATTGTCTTATAGTCAGATGATTTGCCAGAAATCCAAGTAATTGATATGCATAGATTGATCACTGATTCTAAAGAATTGGCTAAGCTTCACCTTGCTTGCAAACGCTGGGGATTTCGCCAGGGGTCTGTTTTTCTCTATCTTCAACTCTATCCTCATCTATTGTTAATTAATAAGAAAAATGAATAGCATTCGACTGAAGATTTGAAATAATTGGTGTAGTTGGTGAATCATGGAGTGGGGTCATGGTTGGTGAAGAAGATGAAGAAGGAGACACAGAAATTCTTCAATATGGCAATGTCAAAGTTTTGGCAAAGAGAAGGAGATATGGAAGGATTTGGACAAGCCTTTGTTATGAGTGAGGATCAGGAACTTGATTGGGGTGACCTCTTCTTCATGGTCACACGTCCGTTCCATTTGAGGAAGCCTTACTTATTCCCTAACCTCCCTCTTCCTTCCAAGTTTCATATAAGCATATTTCTTCTTAGGAAAAAAATTGATTTACTTCAAAAATTTGTTTTAAGGTTAATGGGGTTAAAATATATAATTTAGTCACTTCTCACATATTTCTTTTCATATGAATGAGCCAGTGAGTAAAGTAGATCAAACAGTATGGAGTCATCTAAAAAAGGGTAAAGGAAAACGAACATAGCACTCAATAAAGTAAATGTGTTATTCATATAGCTGACCACATCTAATATAATGGAATAAGGCTTGTAATCATTGTATCTCTTTTTCTCTAATAGTTACTATTTTGGAAGACACTAGTCACAAGTTGAAAAATATGTATGGCTCATTTCAGGCTTTGTACAAATGTGGCACATTTTAATTATCATGCATGCTTAAGTGCAAGGGCATAAAACCATCCTTATCTCTTCTTCTCATTGATGCTGAATAATGTTTTGAAATAAAAGGATATATAGAACTATATATACTCAAGAGATGTGAACAATCTAGCAATGGCTATTATGGAACAAATGGAAAAGGCCCTGAAGATGGAAGTCATGGAAATGAGAGGGTTATTTGAAGAAGGAATGCAATCAATGAGGATGAACTATTACCCTTCATGTCCTCAGCCTCACAAAGTCATTGGCCTCTCACCCCATCTTGATGTTGTGGGTCTCACCATTCTACTGTAGCTTAATGAAGTGGAAATTAAAGCCTTCATATTAGAAAAGATAGCATGTGGATACCTGTTAGGCCCCTACCTAACGCATTCATTCTCAACATTGGAGACATACTAGAGGTTTAACACACACAAAACTCGTCTGATCTTAATGTAAGACCAATTAACTTATTTGATTATATTGTGAAAGTTAATTAAGTCAGTTAATATAACACATTTCATCGATAAAACATCCTAATAATCTTCATTAATTCTCTCCCTCTTTCTCCTAGTTGATTATTGTTGAGGAAATATGAATAAGTTTAATTTTGGTAAAAAATGATGAATACGTAAAATAAATCTTACATTTAGTATTTTATAATGAATATTTTATAAAACAATTATCATAGTATTTTATAAATTTATTTTTTAACTCGTATTGAAGTTATGAATTGTGTATCTAATATTTTTAAGGTTCTGAAACCTGGATCAGCCACTAAACTGGCCGGAGTACTGGGTCAAAGATTAGTGAGTCAGATCGGAGTCAAATCGAAGCTAAATCGAGACAGCTAAGTTTCCAACCTACTCAACCTAAACCAGCTCTTTCTTCACCTTCATTAGAATTAGCAATTAAAAAAAAAAAAATAACCAATTGGTTGCGGGAAACTTGCAAGGATATCATTAAATAAAGGCAAGGTAGTGACAGGGTTTAAATTCTTCTAATGTAACTAAAGAAAAAATAATGGCAGCATTTCCTTTATAAAAGAATCCCTTTTTCTTGCTGGTGGCATATATGTCTTGATTAATTTGTTTACTCAATTATTTCTAAAAATAATTCGACTTGATGAAGACTAAGTTGGGAATCAGGGCCGGCCTGGCCCGACAGGGCCTAGCCTTACAAGGCCTGGGGTAAGGAAAACATCTGTTTTTCAAAGCCCGGCCCCGATAATACTGGGCACGAAAATTACTATTTCAAATTTTAACTATTTTTCCTTCGATTTTTTTAAAGAAATATAATTAGTAAATTGCAATCATTAAAGTTCTAATCTATCAAATAAATGTTATCAACATTAATATCTAAACAATATAAATCATTCAACAAATAAACACATTCATTAATTCGTAATAAACACAAAGAATATGTTTTTTTCCTTTTTTTCAAAAAATATTAAACAAAGGAGGAATTGCTTTATGTATGCCCACGACAAAATGCCTTTCCCTCTTGTAAGTTTGTGTGTGTCTGTAGATTCCTTCGGTTCATGCATGATTTTACTCACAGTAAAAATAATTATACTTATTATACACAAAATATATTTATAATTTATTGCTCATATAATATTGTAATACCAAAGTATGTGTTTATTTAATATGAAAACATTCCTTCTTTAAAATTTATAATAACTAATTATGTGTTTTAATAAAATAATAATAATAAACATAAAAAAAGGGTTATAGTTTAAACTAAAAAAATCTAAATAATTACAAAAAAAAAAAAAAAAAAAAACCACACACACACACACACACACATTTTGAAAGTCTAAGTAATTAATTTTTTAAAAAAAAGCTACAGTTAAACGGGCCTAACGGGCCGGCCCGAAGCCTTGCAGGGCTGGCCCGATTAA
This sequence comes from Acacia melanoxylon, assembly GCA_019022615.1. Classification (NCBI taxonomy): domain Eukaryota; kingdom Viridiplantae; phylum Streptophyta; class Magnoliopsida; order Fabales; family Fabaceae; genus Acacia; species Acacia melanoxylon. Next base: position 7,094,263 of record JAFJYJ010000012.1, on the reverse strand, counting down.
GCCCAAGGCCCTACAGAGCCAATTTCAAATTTCTGACCTATTTTTCAAGCTCAAGCCCTGCAGGGCCAGGGCTTAAATGGGCTCGGCCCGATTTCTCGGCTCTAATGAAGACCCTGTCATTCTTTTATAAAAGAAAAGCATCTGGTACTCTGCCTCCACTCTTTCTCTCACCTTCAATCTACTCTTGTGATCTCTCTCTCTCTCCTCCTTCTATGTCTCGACCCCAAAACCATGAGTTTCAGGAATGGTGGAACAAGCAGCGAGCTAAAGACCATAACCTTCTTGGCGACAAATCCAAAGGCTCCACTCGCTCTTTTCTCACCGTTGACATTCAAACCGTCCCTTCCAATCAAGAGTCGGTGGAGAAGGAGTGTGCTTGCAGTGCCCGCTAGCTTTCCTGGGTTTGTCTTTTGAGATTCCAGAGCAAATTACGAGCTCTCTTGAAGTTAGAAGGTATGAAACTTGTCGCCATGGATGGAGCCACCACTAACACTCTTTCGACTAAAGTTCAATTGACTTTCTTTTTAAAAAAAAAAACAAAAATGAACGAAGACTGTGACTCGGTCAACTCGGCCTATTCAAGATGAGTTGACCCGGTCAACTTGGAACCGGGTTTTCCATTTAACTTAGACCGGTTTATGTTCAAAAAATTATTTTATAAAATATTGAATCTAAACAATCCATTTTTTTAATCTAACAGATATAAAATTTTGGAAAAAGAAAAGGAGAAAGAGGAAAATAAGAAAACCCAACCCCACAAAGCCACTTATAAAACTAGAATTAAAATTACTCTAGAAAAAATAGATAGTGTGAATCAAAATTTAGATCGCTAAATTGAAGAGAGTTTAGTACTGAATTAAAATTTTTGCTATATTTTCAATGTGTCTCATACCCTTAAAATTCTTTTATCTTTGTCTGCATATATATTTTACATGTCAGATCATAACCAATGGGACATACCGAAGTGTTGAGCACCGAGCAACAGTGAACTCTAAGAAAGAAAGACTCTCCATTGCAAAATTTCACAGTCCAAGATTTAGTACAGAGATAGGTCCTTCACCAAGCTTGGTCACTGACCATACTCCACCAAAGTTCAAAAGAATTGGAGTGGAAGAATACTTCAGAGGCCTATTTAGCCGTGAACTCTAGGGAAAATCCTATATAGATGCCATGAGGATACAACATTGCAATGAAAATGAAGAACCAAACTGAGTGAATAGATTGTGAACAGAATTCTCACAGTTTCTTCATTTGTGGTCTTAAACTTAAGCTTCTCTCATGCTTGTGGCTCATAAGCCACTAGAAATACAAGATCGAGCTTTGAATATTTAGATATTTTAAGAGTTGCGGAGATGAGCATATATATTATGGAAATTTCTGCCGAAAAAAATTGAGCTAATGTGTTCCATCTTTACACCTTATATTTCCTTTTTTCTCTTTTGGACCAGCCTTATATTACCCTTTTGGAACAAAATGTAAAAAGGGCAACCTAGTGCATAAGTTTCCCGCTAGGTGAAATTTGAGGAGGATCAGGTGTATGCAGCCTTACCATGGTAAGTGGAGAGGCAGTTTTCAATATTTGAACTTGACACCTTTTAGTCATATGGCAGCAACATTTACTGTTACTCCAAAGTCCAATCTTTATATGTGAATTTGTGTGCCCGTATAGTCATCTGTATGTGTATAATCAATTTGTGTGCGCATGTGTATCTATGTGTGCATGTAGTTGTCCACATGATAATAGAAGATCGTTAAGTCTATATTGAAAGGAACACTTGATTTCTTATTATTCAATTACATGTACAAGTATATTTATACGTATGTAACCTGATGAAACAAAAAGGAAAAAATAAAAAAGAAAGAAAAAAGTAAACATGCTTAATGATTTAATCAACCTCCTACCCATCCAACTCCTGACATAAAAAGCATAGCACCTTTCGCACAGATCCTTTGTAATATCCTCAATTTTCTCTGAAAATTTTCATGTTTGAAGTATGTGTAAGTGGAGAGATGAAACACTGAAATTTTGACAAAAGTCAAAATTTTACCTGAATTGCCCGATTTCGTCAAAACTGAAAACTTTGGGACATAAGTTGGCACAACATGAGATAAAAGGAATTAAAATCTATTTGTTCCATTTTAGATTATTAAATTTGATCAAAGGGATGAAAAGAAGGTTGCATGAATATTTATTAGAGATTATGAGAAAAATTAAAGAATAACTAGTAAAGGGATGATGTTGGCTTAGAAATTTTAGAGGCAATATCTTGTGGCACAGAGAAGCTAATTGAGGAAGAGAAATCCTTATATGGAATTAAGGATTTATTTTTCGACATTTATCCAATATTTGTAACTAAATAAGCAATGAACTAAGTTGCAAATAAAAGTCTTATAGATGATTAAATAGGATCGTATTGGAAAGAATTCCACAACACTTCACCAATTGTTAAATGAGTCAAGACACATATATGTTCATTTGATTTTACGCTACAACACCCACTTCCATGAATTTTCAATCAACAAATAATAGGAATTAAAAACCGATGGCAAGATTGTGATTATGAAGAAGTCATAAGGTCACATTAAATCTTGCGTCCACTTGCTTCAGTCGAAATCATTTGATTAAGGTCCCCTAATTCTTTTTCCATTCCTTACATTCGGTCAAAGGTAAAGCAAAGAAGAGATTGGATTAGAACTAAATGGCGTCATGGTAAATAAGTGAAACTTCAAGTCCAAAAGATGATTCCACTTTTCACCGACTTTAAACCTCTCTATATTCAATAATTCTCCATCATATTCATTCACTTCGGCTAGACATCCAGAGGACACCAAAGGAGAAATTGAAGGCGTAAGGGGTCAAGTAGAAGAAGAGGAAGGAAGAGCTAAAGAAGTCCACACGCAAGTTTAATTCTTGACTAAGGTAAGCTCTCCAAGAACTCTCCCAACTTTGTGTTGTGCGTTTGGAATGTTTGGAGAGTCAGATGTTATTTTAAAAATATGGTTTTAGAGAGGGATTGGTGATAAACTGGTTAGAAAGCCAAAGATGAAAGCTTGTGTCATGATTACGGTTTCAAATGTAGAATTTTGTAGGGGTTTGTTATGGCTCAAGCATGTTGTTGGCTGAACCCTCTAGGGGTAGAAAAATTGAGTTAAACAATTAATTGATGTGCAAGGGAGATCAAATGATAGAATAGGAGAAGTGTAAGAGTGATATATAACGTTGGAAGCAATATAGGTGAATTAAATCAATAATTTCCTATGTTCTGTTTTCTGCCAGCCCTTGTTTCGGTATAAGGAATGGGAATTTGGCTAATTTGATGTTTTTATTGTGTTCAAAATGCAAAATTGTGTAGGGTAGAGGTTCGGTAGAAATTTTGGAAGCTTTGGGATTAAATTGTACCGAAACCCGAAAACTGTTTGGAAATTTCAGTCTGGACAGTCATTTTGTAACGAATTTTGGGCCAGTGAATGATGTCCAATTGCCATGAACATTTACAGAATTAAAGTAGACATAACAAGGATTAATTTGATAGGTAACAAATATTTTTCTGAATTATATACAATTAATTATGAATATTTGAAGTTGACGCCTGAATTTGGACCTTATCTGCGACCAGCGAGGGTATTTTTGGAATCTGGGAAATACCTGCACGTGAATGGTCATGAAAAGTATTTTTAGTCAAAAGTAGACATATTAAGAGTCATTTTGGCTTTTGAACCACCCCAAATGTATTTTTCTAGATTTAATTATGAATTTTTGAAGATCAGTCATTGTTTGCTGGAAATTCCTAAAAAATGACAAAAATGGAGGGAATATAAGCTCATATTAAATTCCTTAATAAGAAAAGGAATTTAGTAAATAAGGACACATGAATTGAGCTTATTTTAAATCAGCAAAGGAAATACTTACTGAGGAGGAATTAATTATATTTATATTTTGCTATTTTAGGACTGTTGTGATATTGTGTATCGAAAAAAATCATTTATATTCGTGGTCGACTATCAGGTTAGCCTTAATCCTCATATACTCTGTGTGACTTGTGTATGTATGTTTTACCTTGAAATTGCATACATTTAGTTATCATTTATTTCCAAGCGCTTTGGAACCGGAACATGCTGTGTGTAATACGGGCCTTGCTGTGTGCTGTGCCCGATAGCCTGTGCTGTGTGCTATTAGGACTGCTAGTTTCGAAATTGGCTATGTGCCTTGCTGTGTGCATGATACTGAATGCTATGTGGTTTGTGTTTTATTCTTGGTTTTCTTACATGCATTGCTTACACATTTTATATGAGATTAATGGTTACTCTGGGATTCAATTATGAATCCTAGGCCCTTTTAAACCCTCTGGCAGCTCATCTAGGTCGGAGCAAGGAGACAGAGGTAAGGCTCCGGAGCTGGACTAGTATGGTGGAGGATGTCAGTGATTTCTTTTGGTTATTTATTTTGGATTCCCATATGACTATATTCTCTTGTATTTATTTAGAGAGTTGTGATATGGGATGACTGTATATTTAATCCCTTTGGGGAAATGTATCTTCCTGCATTTTATCTTACCAGTATTTAATTGTCCAAACCGTGCATGCCCTGCTGCTAACACTCTGATAAATGACGTAAAATAACCTGGAAAAATAATTTAAAACTGAAGTAAAGTAAAGGATCACACTATCTGCCACCCGAAAGGGCGAGGCCGGTAGGTGTGTTACATCCTTAACTTATGACAATCCCTAGATTTCCCTAATGTTGTTCGAGCCCAAGTCATGTGGTGAAAAAACTGTTCCTCCAAACGAACCAACATGACACTCGAACACTGACAACCTATGACAATCCATACTATATGATCTTAACTAACTGTTATCGCCTTAAAATTACAAGAGGCAAGCTTTCAAGCTTGAAACATAAGTACATCTAGGTACCAAGAGGAGGAATCTCCTTTGCAAAAGGTTTATCCTTCAAAAAACTATCCCAACAAAACCTTGGGACTTCAGCTAATAGTTGACTGTACCCACTGCCAGCATGAGCATCTTTTGCTAGTAAGTCACCACATTCCAATGTCTCTCTGTTAGTGTGAATTAAATCTAGGTTCCAATCATCAAAGAGGTGTCTCGTCTCCTTTATAATCCCCCGCAAAGGCATTTCCACTATCCCTTAAAAGGATATTAACTGCTTCCAATGAATCTGTGTATATTTTGATCTCCTTTAAATTAAGATGATGACATACCTTCAAACCCGTTCGGATCGCCAGTATCTCTGCAGCTACAACCGATGAACCGAACATGTCTTAAGTGAAGGATACACTGTGTATAAGTTGCCTCCCTACGATATCCTCAGTAAGGTGAAACATACATTGATGGAAGATTTCCCGAGTAGAGGCACTTTTGGAATCGAAGATCTATGTACATCTTGTCTTCCAAATGGTCCAGCAAACATGTGCAAAGATTTTTGTCTAAGGCCATCACGAGAATCATTTCCTCCCTGGATGATTAGAGGAATTGCATTTAACCCAGTCCTGAAAATCAAAAGAGAAAAAAGCAGTCTATGCATTAGAATTCATAAATTATCTCCACACCTCTCTTGCTCTACAACAGTCTCTCATAGTGTGAATTACACTCTCCTCACACCCACAACCAAATGGACACTCTCTTGTATCTGACATCCTCTTTTGGCTCTAAGTGAATTACTGAACAATCTCTCATGGCTTGCCTGCCATCGGAAAAGTTTAATCTTTTTGGTCACCTATCAACGCCAAAATTCATATATGCCCAAACGGTTGTACCACCTCATCACTTGGTTTCATTAGGAACTGGTAAGAAGATTATTTGACTGAGAAAGTCCCATCTAGCGATCCTTTCCAACTCAGAGTGTCTGAACCACCCTTTATTGGAGGTCTAATTTTCAAAAGATTAGCCACAATATGCTCAGGAAAAAACTCCCTCCATCTACTGACATCCCAACTGCCATCTGGATGCTGGAAATTCACCACCCTCTCTTCAGTATTTGTTTGCTTCTTCTTACTAGTTGCTAGCTCTATGACGGGTTGGTTGAGTGGTGTTCACGGATCCAACCAAATTTTGTATCTTTCCCACTCTTTACTTTTATCCCTACTCCCTTTAAAAAAGAGTCCCATACACCCACAATAGCTTTCCAGGTGAGCGAATTAAAAGCCTTCTTTTCCACAGTAGGAAGAAAAGCCTCTCCACAGTCATACTGTGCCCTCAAACACTTTACCCACAATGCATTTGGTCTAGCTAGTGACCAAATTTTCCAATAAAGCTTCAAAATAAAAGCTTTGTTTTGGGCTTCCAGATTTCTTATAGTAAGCCCTCTTTCTTTCTTAGATTATCCTTTCCCAAGCAATGAGGTGCACCCTAAGGTTCTTAGATTTCTTAAATTTTCTTTGTTTACCCTCTTATGGATTAACGGCACCCAATGGCGGAGCCAGGATCTAGAGTTTGTGGGTGCACAATTAGTGTGGGGGCTCGGGGGCAGTGCCCCCGTTTTTTTTTTTAAAAAAAAAGAAAGCTTGGACAATTATACACAGTTCAGAAACAAAAAATATGTAAAGTTAATGAACCAACCTACATTACCATTTTTTGCTTAGAAATTAGTAAAGTTGAAGATCAGGTACCGCAGAAGCTTCTTTTATACTAGTCAACTTATATATGTCCAATAAATTATTCCAGCTAAGAACAGTCTTATTTTGGATAAACATCGCAGAATTTAGAAAATAAACAAATTTGATAGCATATTCTTTTATGGCAGCAAACATAGAACCTGTTTGATGTGAACACAAAAACATGGCATCTAAGGAGATTCAACATTGCTGTGATTGCAAGCAATCCAATGAGTTTCTATCATTTAGCACTCTTACTCACTCAAAGAAACAAAGAATAGCAACGAGTGGTTAGAAATATCAAAAGAAGTGATAAATATTTTAGAAAAAAATTTGTCCACCGCGGTTCAGACTGCACGACAAATAATGGTGGCATAAAAAAAATTTAGTTCCAGAATAGCGCAATTTCACAGCAGAAAACACAGCTAATCCTCACAACTGCACAATCTAAAAATTTAGCTTATAATTGATCAGAAAAAACCGAATCGACTTTGAATCGGATTTCTTCAAAGCTACTGCGAGTTACAAATCGGGAGAAGAGCCTTGAGAGCGAAAGAATCCACAAACCAACCAAGCCCTTCATTTTTGTTTGCCCACCAAACCCTTCTTTAAGATCGTTTTCTAAAAATCTAATTCGGATCTAACTTTTCCGTTTAGCGAAGATTAAGAACATTTTTAAAAAATGAAATACGAGGCTTCTCAAGCAAAACTAAAAAGCGAGATAACCATCCGAATCCTTTTGTACGGAAAGAATGCGGATACCAATTAAAATATGCATATTGAGATAGAAACTTGCACGGTTGAGAAAGGACGAAATCAGATATTCAAATTCACAAAGCGAAAAGTAATCGATCTATTTTATAACATGATTGGTCCCTAGATATATAGAAGGAGATAAATAGAGAGAAAGAGAAAGAAGGGACTGACCTGTGATTGAGATTGAGAGCGACGACAGAGGGAAAGTTTGGGAGCCGAGAGCGTCGTGGGTGCGAGATTTGGAGAGCAGTGTCGGCGTGGCGGCGTGGCTGAACGATTTGGGGGCGTATCGATTTGGCTGGACGGAGCGTGAACGATTTGAACGCGGATCGATTTGGGGTGGGGGCGGAGCGTGAGAGTTGAGAGTGAGACAATGAAATTGACAAAAAAAAAAAAGGCTCAGCGAGGCGTTCGAACCCGGGACCATTACATATATGTGGAAAGCTTTAACCAATTAATCCAACTAGATCAATTTTGATAAAAGTCCTTCACAATATATATATTTTTTGAAATTTTTATGGGTTCACTTGCCCACATAGGCACTAGTATGCCTCCGCCCTTGACGGCACCCCAAGGTATTTACTAAGGTCGCCTGTTATGTCAAATCCCCAACTTGTTACGTAAATTGGAAGCTCTATCGAAATCCACATTTTTGGAGAAAAATGCTTTTGATTTCTCCAAATTGATTTTGGGTCCAGAATATCTATAGAAGTTCCCCATGATTCTCTTCAATTCTTCTACTTGCCCAATAGAGGCTTCTGCGAAGAGCAGAAGGTCATCTACAAAAAAATAGATGAGAGATGGTAGGGCCATTGTTCCTAAATTTTAGTGGTTTCCATCTTCCACTTTCACATTCAGCCTTAATAACATGACCCAACCTATGCAAAGGACAAATAGATAAATAGATAAGGGTGGATCTCCTTGACGCACTCTTCTTGAGGGCTAAATTCCTGACCTTCTGATCCATTCCACAAGACCTTCATCGTTGTTAAGCTTACGCAGGCCGTAATAGTTCTGATCATCCCCTCGAGAAGACCAATACACCTCAAAGTCTGTTCCAGAAAATTACCCTAATCAAGCCTGTAATCATAAGCCTTTTGCATGTCCACTTTCACCGCCACATACCCTTTCCTACCAAGTTTAGTTCTCATGAGCAGTGTTGTTAAAACGTAGTGTTGAAACGTAGAAACGGACGTTTCTATGTTTTTTGCCTGAAAATCGTGTTAGAACGGAGGTAGAAACAGAAATGGAGCTGAAAAGGTTGAAACGCTGTGTCAACTCGGTAAAAACGTAGTGTCAAAACGTAGAAAAGGACTTTGACTCCAATGACCTAAATTAGAGATGTTGATCTCTTTTATAATTTAATTGCCTTGGTGTTTTGATTTTAATATGTATTATGAATTTATGATGACCGAGTTTGAACTTAATTATTTTCTTGTGTTTGAACTTAAATTTGTGATGACTTTAATGTATTGGTATGTTTTGGTTTTATATATGTTGGATTTTATTTTTTTGTAGCACGTAGTAAACTCTTACATTTCGTTTACGTTTTACGTTTTTGCTCACCCTTGCCGTTTCTATGTAGACTCTACGTCTTAACAACATTGCTCATGAGATGTACTGCTTCCTGAGCAATAATGATATTATCACATCTCAATCTAGAGGCTATGAAGTTGCATTGTTCTTGGCCAATCAGATCACTCATAATCCCTCTGAATCTATTTGCAATCAACTTTGTAATCACCTTAAAAGGGACATTACAAAAGATATAGGTCTCTCATTTCTCTCAGTGAAGTCAGATTCTCCACTTTAGGAATGAGCACCATGTTTGTGTGGTTCATCTCGTTTATGCTTATGGGATCATTCAAAGCTTTTTTGACTAAATCACATATTCTATATGCTACCTTACTCCATTGAGTATGAAAAAAGTGCGCTTGGATCCCATCCGGCCTTAGGGCTTTGAAGGCACTCGTGGAAAAAGCAGCATTCTTAATCTCAACATTATCCACCTCTTTATTTAGCCTCTCAAGCTGGAGCTATGACAATAATGGAAAATCATTTGGACCATCATAGAATTCTTCCACACTTAGATCTCTTGTATACAACTCCTTATAATATATTCCTATTGACCATATATCTTTTAGAGCTTGCTCATTCTTGATCCAACCATTGGATTATATCTTAATAGGTGAGATTTAATGCTATGTAACAATATTATAATTGTATATTTTTATTATATGTAATATAATAATAATTTTTTTTACATAGTATTAAATCTCACATTAAATAAAGATCTAATGGTTGAGACATTAAGTGAAAAGAGAAGTTAGTGAAGACACTCTTTTCCCATACGAGTATGGCCAAAAATACCCAATAACTTCGAGTCTGTTTGGAGTCCACGTTTGGACAGCTTTTCATTCAAAAAAGCCCAGTGAAAAGCTCAGCAGAGAAAAAGCTCAGTGCAAGGTGTTTGAGGTGACTTCTATCCCACTGGGCTTTTGCCAAAAAAAAAAGCTCCATTTGCTAGACACTCCATGAGGTAGCTTTTTTTGAGGAAAAGCTCTCAATTTTTTGACATGGGCCCGCCACTAAGAATTATGTTTCCTCTCAACTCTAGTGTGGGCCCCGCCACCAAGTATTTTTAAAAAAAAATCTTTTCTTTTACTTTTTTTTTTTTTTGTAACAATTTCTACATCTCTTTCTTTAAAAAAAATAATAATTTGGGATTATACCTCCAAAATTTAAATCCTTCCATGTAAATTCTTTATACTTTGAATTAATATATGTAAATATAAATTTAAATATATTTTTAAATAATAAATACATTTATTTTTCCTTTTTATTAGCCAATAAGACTCGTGCCCTTTTTAATCATTTTCTATCTCAATTAACTTTTCAACCGTTAAACCAAACACGTCTGCATTTGGAAAAAAGTCACTTCTCCCACTGTTAATCCAAACACAAATCACATTTACAACCTGATTTTTTTCCTATTGGTCTTCTGCAAAAATCAAATAAAAATAAGTCACAACTCTCACCGCTAACCCAAACAGACCTAAATTTTCTATGATTGTAGGGATCTCTAATCATTTTCTACCGCCAGGAATTTAAAAATCTCCATTAATTATGTTATTAGTGTAATAATTATATTATTGTGAGCAAATTTGGGCACAACAGTTAATTTGACATTATTAATTTAATCTTCAAGTGAAAAATACATGTTCCACAATTTTACACGTGGACTCTGAAGTGCATCAAATGGAAGCATCATTAACCCAAAAAACAAAAACAAAGAAAAATAGGGTTGCCCTATTCTGAAGATAAGGTAATAAAGTAAATACAAATTGAATCCATCAAACTTCAACTTTATCCTAAAAAACGTTCAAATAAAAACAGGAGCAGTGAAGTAAACACAAACTATATTACTGAATTGATGGAAATTTGCAGACTTTTAGAAACTGTGTTTAATGATAATCAATGGATTAATTAATGAAAATTTGTAGCGAAGTTTTTACAAAAAAACATTTTCAAAATACTTTTGGATTGTTTAAATTTTTTGTACTGTGTGCTACTTTGAGTATTTCAAAATCTACAATGACTCCATTCTCTTCTCATTAAGCTCTCTCTCACTGCGACTGAATGAGCGAAGGAGGAGTGGTGATACACTGATTTCGCTGATTCGTTCTGCTGATGATATGCAATTTCGTCTCTCACAAAGTAGTAGAGACTGCGATAGTAAATCAACAAATGAAGACATAATTTGTCGGTTATTCGTACGATCCTTCGATTTCTCAATAAATGAATTTGCTAATTAATTACATGGATTAATTCAATTAATCACAGTATGATACTTTTTGTAATCGTCCTTCTATTGTCGTTCTCTTTGTTTTGGCTGTTAATTATTCTCTATAGGTTGTTGAACTCGCGTGGCAGACAAATCATTTTCGGATGCAGTTGAGTAAGGGGGGGAAAAATATTTGCGAGCAGAAATTGTTGTGTTGCATCTAATTTAATACTGTCCTAATTATAGGAACATTTTTATAGTGCAATTTGTACTACAAAAATGTTCCTATAATTATGACCGGAGGTAGTATCTAATTTACAATTTGGTAATATTTGCAAGCAGATATAATGTAATATGGTTTTGTGGATTTATATTGCTTCCCTCTCTTTTTTCATTGTAAAATTGAGGGATTTAGAAAAATATTGATATCTTATTATAATACTACTCTGGTTTCAATTATTGGATAACATTTGAATATTTGAGAATTGATCTTGATCCTAATTATGGGACAAATATCTAATTTTTGTCAATTTCTTCCTAAAATTCCCCTATTGATACTTTTTCAATAATAGTTCAACAAAATAATAATTTAATAATGCATCCATATATTTTATAAAGTAAGTAAGTAATCTTTACAACTCATTAATGTCACATACACTTCAATTCTACTGTTTTTTATTTTTAAAAATAAAATAATTTTGAGTAATTTTTATCATATTTAATAATGACATCACTATTAAATTACACTTCCAATTAACCTCTAATAGTATATCGGAAGTTGTTGAGGGAGGTCGACGATGCCAGACTGTGTGAGAGCTTGGAGAAGTCGTGTATGAAGTAAGAGAGGTCCGACAAAGAACAAAGAAACAAGATGCTATTTTAAATTTTAAATCAAGGAATTTTGAGAAAACAAATATAATTAACTAATTTAACTACTATCTTTAATCTCTCCAAAATAAAGTAAGTATATCATATAATTAGGATCGGGGAGGGAGTATTATTTATGTCCTTATTTCATGCACATGTAGAAAGAAAAATCCCAATGAAAATGTTCTACAACGCATCCATCAAATCCGGGTGAGATAAAGGTTTTTTCCTCTTTTACCAATCATTGAATTATATTTATCTTATAATTCTTGTTTATACTAATACCAAATAGGAAAGCTATTTTTTTATGGGTTAAGATGTAAAAATGCATATGTACTTTACCTAAAGAGCGCCCAATACCAAATGTTTTTTGGGTGTAAAAGTGCACACGTGGTTATAAATTAGGTGCAAAAATATCATTTGACAGTTAAGTTTGACTTTTTTTTATGACTGGACGATGATGTGGATTTCAAAAGTGCAAAAATACACTTGTGGTTTGACAAAAAGAGCGCCTAACATCAAGTATTTTTTTTTAATTTAATAATTTATTTCAATTAAAGGAAAATTATTATTTCTCTAAGTATAATTCTTGGGAAGCCAAATTTTTTCTTCTGATTTATCATTTTGAGAAGGAGGGTTTATTTAATGAGTAAAAATAGTTAAATTTTTATTTCTATAATTTATTTTCTTTTTTTAAAATCCTTATTAAATTTTCCAATTAATAATTGATAAATGAGTATTTATACATTTGAAATTTGGTATTATAAATAATATATTTACTAGAAAATAATTTTAAATTTTAAAAAAAATAAATAATTCATTTATTCTATTAAAAAAATAATTCATTTATTCTATAAAAAAATAATTCATTTACTTTCAAATATTAAATAATATTGTTCGGTTTTTATTGAAAAATTATTTAAATAATTTTTGGTTCAATTTGTTAGATCAAGAAATTAAAATTATTTTTAATTAAATATAGTATTTATAATATCAAATTTCGAATGTATAAATACTTATTTATTAATTATTAATTAGAAAATTTAATAAGGATTTTTAAAAAATAAAAAATAAATTATGGAAATAAAAAAAAATTGGCCTTCCAATAATTGCACTTAGAGAAATAATAATTTTTCTTTAATTGAAATAAAATTATTAAATTAAAAAAAAAACTTATTGTTTGGCGCTCTTTTTTATCAAACCACAAGTGTATTTTTGCACCATTGAAAGTCACATCATTGTTCAATCATTAAAATAAAATAAAAAAGTCAAACTTAACTGTCAAATAGGATTTTTTTTCACCTACTTTATAACCACGTGTGCACTTTTATACCTAAAAAAAACTTGGTATTAGACATAAAACACATATGCATTTTGCACCTTAACCTTTTTTTATCCTCTTACTTATTATAGTATTTTCCATCTTTTATCTAGATGAATTAGGAGTTAGGACTGGTCCTTAACAAGTAACATATTTCATCAGCTTTGTTGCCTTTCCTTAGTATTTTTTCCCCACATTTCCCTATTTGATTTCACACTTTTTCTCACTCCTTTGTCTCTCATATTTAATACTTTTATTAAAAGATCGGTATTTTAGTAAAAGTGACAAACTTTTACGGTTTTACCTAACAATGACAAATAACTTAATTTAAAAAAAAATCTTAATCCCCATAAATTAATTAGCTAAGTACTACATCTAGTCCTTAATATAAAAGCTACTTAATTAAATAATTTATATATATTTAAAAATGAAATAAATTAGTTAATTTTAATAAATGTAACATGATTTCAATAAAATATTTTTGTATAACCGTAGGTTATAGGATATCATTTTATAAGTCATAAATTAATTAGAGAAACATGATAAATATAGAATATAAAATGGATTGAAATACTTCCTCTATCTCTTATTATAAGCTTCAAATTAGTAAATGGGTGTGTCCCAAAATATAAACTTATTTTGAATTTGTCCAAGCATTTATTATGTTTTTTTTTTCCAGCATTACCCTTTGTTGACTGTATTTATTACATTTATTCACTCACTTATCAGTTATCCTCTTTACAAATAAAGGATTAAAAAATAATATCACTCTGCTCCTATTTATAAGTTCTTTTTGACCAAAAAATTTGGTCCTATTTATAAGTCGCTTTTGACCAAATAAATGAGATTGTGACAATTTTGCCCATATTTTGTACCAATGAAAATAGATAGAGAATAAAGAGTTGAAAGGTAGTCATTCATAAATAAGGGTAAAATTAAAAATTTACCACATAATCATTGAGCTCTAGGTCAACTATTCAATCAAATGATATTGAGCATGTTTTTCATCTCTTCTTGAGAAACAAGCGGGCTTTTTCTTTGCAAAATTGTGCTCAATTTCATGTCAAAAAAGACTTATAAATAAGACCAAAGTGGTACATATTTATTGTTTGCAACTAATGTTAACTCTTTTTTTAAACAACGCAAATCAGTTATTTTTAGCGTTATAATAACAAGGACGAAGGGTATATTATGGACCCGATTTCCTCATCCTTTGGACGAGAGAGGGAGCTCATCCATACGGACGAGTTTTGGACCGTCTAGATCCGATTGTTTTTACTTTTTTATTTTTATAAAAAAACTAATTTTAATGGATAAAAAATCTAAAATAAAGATAATCTATCAACTAATAATTTTTTTAAAAAATGATTACTTCATTTTTAAAAAAAAAAATCTAAATAATCCAAAACTCATCACGACAAGTAAGGACCTACCACCTCTTTCGTCCTTTTCTAAAAAGGAGGAGGAAAATTAAAAAAGCTGCCGATGCCAAACATAATGTAGACAACGATGTAGACAACGCACAATGTTTGATTTGCAGTGATTGGCAGATCTCCAATAACGATACAAATTGCGTATGCCAATTTACAACCTCAACACACACAACTAACCCCACAAACATAATTAATCAAAATCTAGCCCCAAAAAAAGTGAAGATGATTCACTAAAATGTTTTTTTTTTATATAATTCCAAAGGCATTAATTACTAATCAAATTTTCTCTCACTAAGTGTGAGCCCTCTCCTCTCACTTAGTGTGAGCCCTCTCCTCTCTCGTGTGAGTGCCAGTTTAGTTCCCCGTGAACATGTTCTTCCGAGCTTCTTCCGGAGTGTGTAGTGAGTGCTCTTGTGGAATCGGCGATATGGAAGTGGAGAACAGCAGTAGTTCGGGTAGGATGAAGCAGGTGGTTCTGGATCTCGAAGAGAAGATTGAAAAGCATGGTGGATCGCTAATCGGAAGCTCCACGCAAGCAAAATTTTAAATATTCCCACTGTTATCTCTATGATAAAAAAGGGATGGCAAGTAGAAACAGATATAGACATACATGTGCTTGATCGTAACAAGCTTATTTTTCTTTTTTTCGTTTTCAAGACATCAAAGAGTATGGGAGAATTCTAAAAGGTAGGCCTTGGTCGATTCTCGGGATTTCTTCTAAACCTTCAGGTTTGGGAGGACTCTATGATACTTGAAGATGTTAACTTTGAGGAGGTGCCTTTCTGGGTGCAATTTCACGGCCTCCCGGTAGTAGCTTTTGACAACAACAACGCCAAGATCCTTGGTGATTCAAAGTAGGGAAGCTCGTAATGTTTGAAACACCGATGAATGGAGGCGTACTAGGACGCAGTTTCATTAGAGTCAGTCACTTGTTCAACTGAATAAACCACTGACTTATGGCTTTTGGGTACCGAGGAAGGGAAAGAAACCAGCTTGGGTCACCGTGAAATACGAACGGCCGCCAATTTTTTGCTATAACTGTGGGCGGATTGGTCATGATAATCGAGGATGTAAGGAGGACTCGGGTAGAAATGGAGAGGCTGCAGATGATAATGGCTTCGGAAGTGGGCTCATCACACCTGCTGTGCGCACTGGAGGCGGATATAGTAGTGTGTAAGGAAGATTGGAACGAAGTTTCTTTTTTGAATAAGGAAGATCCAGTCACGACCCCACGACGGAGTTGGTTGCCGGAGAAGCTGGAATTGTCAGCGGGTAAGTCGGACCCCATGGATAACAAACAGGAACAAAGTGAAGATCGGTTGGCTTGCTGGAACGCACTGATGGTGGATAATGGGTGGGACCCAGGAGAAAATTCAAAAAGAGGTTTGAATGTTTACAACGCGCCGAATGCTTGCCCTGTGCAGAAGGCGGATCAGTCAAAAGGTGATCTTAGGCGGGAAGTTTTGAATGATTACATCGCGCCGAATGCTTTCCCTGTGCAGAAGGCGGATCACCAAATGGTGATCTTAGGCGGGAAGCTGGATTTTTTGAAGAAACAGGTGAGATGCCAAAGGAGGATCAGTCCAAAGGGTGTCTAGGGAAGAAGGATGAAGTCTTCGAAGGAATAGAAGATAAAGAATCTGAGGCGCAAGTGGCAGCTGTGGATCACATAGTCAAGGATTCAAGAGATGATATACTATTAACAGGGGCCCAGCTTTGCTAATTAGGAATTGCAACGGGGATCAAGAACTAAAGGATTTAAGGGGGGCATAAAAGTGACAGGTGGGCCAGCTTTATTGATAGAAAGTCATAATTGCAATGGTGATAACGATTTTAGGGATTTAGTAGGAGACAAAATAGAAATGGGTGGGCCAACTTATTTTTAAAAAAAGTTGTAAAGGTGGTGAGAGGATGGACTTAGTCAAAAAGAAGGAGACAAGAGGGTTTCCAATACACTGCACCTTCCCTTCGACACAGGCTCCGTCGCCACTTTTTCCAAAAAAATTATGTGCTCCAGCCCAGACGGTGGGACCGTGTATTACTGAACTTGACCCCTCAATCGAAAATACGGACAGTGATGATTTGTTCAGTGAGTTATCTCCAAATCGCCTAAACGACTCTCATCCTTATACTGTTGACCTTCCCAGCGATGACGAGCGCAAAGTGAATTCAATAATTCCTTTTATTGAATTATCTCCCATCTCGACTGTTTCTGCTGGTTTAAAAGGGATTCAGATCAAGAGGCCACATGAGGATGACGATACTTTTGATAGAAGCTACAAGTGCAGGAAGCTGGATTTTGATTCAAATGTGGATTATTCGCCGACGCCGCACGGGCTTGGCGAAGAAAGGGCGCAGAAGAAATCTCGAGATCGGTCAAAAATTCCTTCGTCAAACCGGGTATAAAGGAAAACCAGATTCACCCGTTGATAGTTCTCCCACTAGTGACATAGATTTTCCGATAGTTGGCTAACTTCGATCAAAGTGCCAAGGAGATGGATCTTGTTACTCCAATATCAAGAACGCCGGTGGTTGGATGGGACCAACCACCGGTTCGCCATGAATCTGCAGCCTGGAACTGTCAAGGCACCTGGGGGTTGCCTTGACAACCGGAATCAAGACAGAGTGTCTCGGAAAAAACCCCACATGGTGTTCTTATCTAAAACTAAGCAAAAGGCTACTTACATGCGGAAAATAAGGCGACGCCGTGGATTTAATGAGGAGTGGCTGGTTGATCCGATCGGGAAGAGTGGTGGGCTTGCTTTGTGGTGGTCGATATGGTTACAAAGGATATCTTATTCTCTTCCCGACATATAATCCATACACGGATTGAATCTCGCTACCATGATTACTCCGGCTTTTATTACATTCATATATGGTCCGACGGTTGAGAAAGAAAGGTTATTAGCCTGGGGAGGTCCGACGAATTGGGAGCTACTTCGTGACTCCCGGATGTGCATTGGGGATTTTAATGACATCTTGTCTCAATCGAGAAATGGGGAGGCAATCCAAGACCGTGGAGGACTATTCTAAACTTTAAATGTTTTATTGCGATTGTGGCTTAGATGACTTGGGATTTAATGGCTATAAGTTTACTTGGTGTAATAAACGTCCGCATCCGTACACCATTCGTGAAAGAATAGACAGAGCGTTGGGTAATACTCGCTTAGGAACTTTTCCCAAACCTCCAAGTTTTCAATATAGAGCCACCGGATCGGATCATCATCATCTCTCATTGTTTCTAAAGTTTCAACCAGAAATTTGTCGAGGGAAACGCACTTTTCGTTTTGAGGCTTGCCGGCCTACCCATCCGAATTTTCATAGGCAGGTTAAGGATAGCTGGAAAACAAAGATTTGCGGGTAATCGAGTGCATTTGAGATTTTTAACCATAATTTAGTGAACCGCAAATGAATTTGATCAAGTGGAACCGAAGGAATTCCCTAACAATCTTCGGAAAATCGAGGCGCTAAAGACCCAACTTGCTAGACTTAGCCAAGGGGACCTAGACTCATATTCTACACGTGCAATTGCTGATGTTAAAGTGGAGCTGGATCGTGTATTTGCTCTTGAAGAACAGCTTTTGGTGGCAACGTTCACGGGTCTCCCGGCTTCATACGAGACAGAATTCCCGTTTTTCCACCAATCCACCCTCAAAAGGAGACATCGGAACAGTTTATTATGCCTTAAAGATGATAGAGGTAATCGGTTATCGGAGAAAGCTGAAATTTCCCAAAACATCTCCTCGCTTTTTCCGAATCTCTTCTCTTCTTCGAACCTACCGACATGGACTCGGTTCTAAGTTTCATTGATCCCAAGATTTCAACCGAGATGAATCAAGGCCTCATGCTCCCGTCTCCAAAGAGGAAGTCAAAGCAACCGCTTTCGCTAGGGATATCCAAAGCGCCGTGTCCGGATGGTTTCTCGGGTATCTTTTACCATAATTCTTGGAATGAGATTGGGGATTCTGTTTTTAATATGGTCCGGAATTTTTTGAGGGGAAACCAATGTTCGGGCGCTCAATGAAACTAATATAACCTTGATCCCTAAGGTGGATAGACCCGAACATGTCTCTCACTTCCGACCCATTGACTATGCAATTTTTCCTACAAGATCATCTCCAAGCTCCTAACCACTAGGATGCGACCATTACCGGACGTTTGCATTTCCCAAAATCAAGGAGCGTTTGTCCCGGTCGATGTATACATGACAACATCATCATTGCCCATGAAGTCTACCATTACCTAAGGAGGAAGAAAAAAGGAGGTAAATATGAATTCGCTCTCAAGATGGATATGAGCAAGGCATATGATCGTATTGAGTGGATTTTTCTGGAAAAAGTGATGCTGCATTTTGGTTTTTGTCCTGCTTGGGTAGCTCTTATAATGGAGTGTGTGCAGTCTGTTTCGCTAAATATTTGTGTATCGGGGGAAACTGTGAGCTCCTTCTCACCAGGTGGGGTTTGAGACAAGGGATCCCCTATCACCATATCTCTTTATTCTCGTCTCGGAGGTCCTATCACTTATGATAAGGAAGAGCCAAAGTGTTACTCTACTAAAGGGAATCAAATTAAGCCAGAGTTGTCCGGTTCTCACTCATAGTTTTTTTGCTGATGACTCTCTTTTATATATGAATGCAAACAAGAAGGATTGCGAGTACTTGGCAAAAATTCTACATTACTATTGTACTGCATCGGGCCAAGTCATCAACCTTGACAAGTCTAGTATTTTCTTCTCCTCCAATACTCCTGCCTTGGTGAGAACTATGGTTGGTAGCATACTGGGTATAACAAAGAACAAGATCCAGACGTATCCGGGTATCCCTAGTATCCGGGGAAAACCAAACACCAAGCATTGGCCTACATTAGGGAACGTGTCATCAACAAACTACAAAGTTGGGGACATTCTTTCCTTTCCTTTGCTTTGTCGAGAGGCGCGATAAAAGCAAATACAGCAATCCCGATCTATCCTATGAATTGTTTCAAATTTCCCCTTAAAACCTGTAAGGAAATCCATAGTCTTATTGCTAATTTCTGGTGGGATGGCAATGCTTTCGGGGGACGTACACATTGGAAATCATGGGATTCCCTCACATCTCGCGAAAAATCGGGGAGGTATGGGCTTTCGTGACTTAATCATTATGAATGACTCCCTTTGGCCAAGGCTGCATGGAGACTCATGACAAATCCTAATGACTTATGGGCAAGAGTGTTGAAGAGCATATATTTTCCCAAGGCCGAGTTTATTGATGCAACTAAAGGTTATAAAGCTTCTTGGTGCTGGTCAAGCCTTATTGATGGTAGGGCTCTCCTTAAAAAGGATCTTCGATGGGATGTTGGTACTGGTACTTCAATACGTATTTGGGGAGATACTTGGGTCCCGGTGTTCCTTTTCCAAATAAACCTCTTAATTGCGATAACCCCTTTGTGAAACAAGGCTATGTTTGTGATCTAATTGTGGATGGTTGCTTTGGAATCTCAATCCCATAGCACAATTCTTAACGTATGAAGTCAAAATCGCCATCTATGATATTCTCATTCCAGCTAATGGACTAGAAGACAAGCTAGTATGGAAATATGCGAGAGATGGGGAGTACATGGTCAAGTTGGGTTACAAAGCTGAAAAGGAAAAGATTGTAGTGGGCATTAATAAGGCTAGTTCCTCTCTTGTTGTGCCTCCTTCGTCTTTGGAAATCTGTTTGGAAATTAAAGACCATCCCACGTGTGCAACAATTTTTATGGCGAATTTTAAATAATGCCATTGCTACCAATGGAGCCCTTTGTCGTAGAAGAAGAAGCCGGACGAGTCAATGCCCCATTTGTGAAGAAGAGGCTGAAACCATTGAACATTTATTCTTCCATTGCTCATGGACTCGTTGTATATGGTTTGGGTGTATGCTGGGTGCGAGAATAGACACTCTCAATGTGACAAATTTCAACACTTGGTGGCTCCAGATTTTAGGTATGCACTCTCTAAATACTCATGACCTATCCTTAATTTGTCAAGTTACTCGGTTTATTTGGAAGCAAAGGAATGACAAGGTGTTTAATCACATAGATCCCAACCCCTTTGTGGTCATTGAAATGGCACGGAATAGCAATGTTGAATTTCTCACAAGCAATATAAGCCAACCGCATGAATGGGTCCGGTTGATCGCCTCCCTAACTATTTAGTCCGATGGGTTCCACCCGGTCTGGTTATCCGAAAATCAACCGTGATGGTGCCTATCGGCATGGCAAGGAAAAGGCATCTATAGGGGTGGTCTGTAGAGATAATTTTGGCTCATTTAAATGGGGCTATGTAGATAAACTGAAATCTATATCAGCTTTCATGACTGAAGCTCTTGCTCTTAAACGGGCTCTACTCCTTGCTGTGGATATAGGGATTGACAAAGTAGGCTTTGAATCAGATTGTCTTTCCTTAATCAACTGTGTCAATGCTAAGTCACCTTCTTTATTTGACTGGCGCTGTAGAAGTTTAATTCATGACATAATCAGCCTCCTCTCTTCCAAAGTTGGGTTTTCAATCTCTTTTACCCCAAGACGGGTAACCGTGTTGCTTGACTCTTTAGCGAAGAATTGCTTATAAGGGTGTGCCCTATCGGGTGGGTCTTCCAACCAACACCTCCTTTGATGTCCCTTCTAACTTTGGACGCGTTAGAGGCTTTTTCGGTCATGGATGATGCATCTCTCTCCAACTCGTAAGGGTGATCGTTAATTTACTCTTCTCAGTTTTTTTTGTTTTTTTCCTTTTCTCGGGTTGTTCCTTTTTCCTTTCAACCGTATTTCCGCTTCGTACCTTTTCTCGTTTGTAGCATTAAGGTCTAGTGTTGGTTTGTCTCGGTTGTATTTTTCTTCTCTCGTAACTTTCTCTCGATTTAATGGTAATAGAATGTCCTTTCCGAGCAAAAAAAAAAAAAAAAAATGCATTAATTAAATGTTTCTAGCATTATTATACTCCTTTGGTCCTATTTTTAATAAAGCACTTCCATAAATTACATTAATTATACTTCAAAATTTAACAACTTTTTATTATTATCTTTATTTAATATACATTATTTCGTAGGAAAATAAAATCCAAATTATTATAAATAAAAGATAAAATTATATATTTATATAAAAATGACTTGCCTTATAAATAAGATTTTAAAAAAAAAAAAAATTGATTCCCTTTCTACTTTAATAGGACCAGTGAAATAGGTATTAGTGAAATAGTAGGTTTATTGATCCTTTTAAGCAACGTTGTTGTGGAGAGGGTGGAGCCAGGAATTATAATTATGGGGGACGAAAATTATAGAATAGGATCTAGGTATTTATGAAATTTCATCTAAAACCTATAAACATTTTAAGATGTTCATTTTAGTCCCTCCACGAAACTTTTAATAGGGATTAAAGTAAAAATATTAAAAATTTTATAAGACTAAAATACAATTTCTTAAAATTTTGGATCTTTTTCTATAATTTAGGAGGGTGGGACCACCCCTAGCCTCCCCTCCCTCCACCCCTGGTTGTGGAACAAAACAAAAACAAAAACGTGCCTTCTTTTGAAAAAAAAGATTGTATTTTATTTCTCAACCCAATCAATATCAATCGATTATATAAAAAGAGAGACATTGAAAGTCTTTCCTCGTGCCATCTGATACACTATCCTCCTGAATATCGTAATAGCTAAAATAAACATATAAAATAAAATATTGTCAAAAGATATTTTAAAATCTTATCAGGTTGCACTTTCTCTCTCTCGATCCCACTACTAATACATCTTAGAAATTAAAAATTATTTTATATTTCATAAAATATTTTTTGAGCGGATTTCTCTCATCCCACTTTTCACCTTAGGGAGCACATTTTATGCTCATCACTTTCATGAGTAAAAATGTGTTCATCATCCATCTTCACCATTAAATTGATTTTGAACAGTTTATATTTAATTTAATTTTAAATAGATTTTTATTTTATTATATACATAATTAAAATAAAGATAATCTTATAACTATCATTTCTCATAAAAATGAGTTTATTGTTTGAGACTACCAACCACGATTGAGACTACCATGCATATATGATATTGAAATAAAATACTGAGACCCCACCTCTTGAAATTTAAGTCTCCAGAATCTGGTGATCATCATGCATCATAAAGAAAGAGGCTGAAATTGTTTGACAGGAACGGCGGGACGACCCTCAAGATGTTAGAACTTAGAAGTATAGTCAGATAGAACTACACAATATGTCTACATAAATTAGCCAACAAAGGTTGATTCAATGGATAATGACTTAGCTCATGATGTCATAAGTTTAAAGCTTAATATTAATGTGAGGATATTGTTAATGGATAATATACAAATATTTCTTTAAGTATTCTTTGAATTCAAAAGCATACTATGATGAGGCCCGGCAGCGTAACTCACCTAACTTTTTTAAAAAATAATAAAAAATATGAATACATAGATTATAACTCATCATAAAAACCGTGTAATATAAAGTCGTAGTTATTAGTATTTGAGCGAAAGAAGGCTGTCTCAAGGTCAAGGGTAGGTGAGAGATGTCAGGGAAGGCCATGGAAGAAGCTGTGAAGCCAAAATGGAATTCTCTGCATGTTCCATCAGTTCAAGAGTTAACAAAGAAGGAGATCACTGAGATTCCAAACAGATATGTTCGTCCTGATCAAAAACAAGAGATTATTGCTTCAGAATCAGATAATTTGCCAGAAATCCCAGTGATTGATATGCAGAGATTGATCACTGATTCTGAAGAATTGGCTAAGCTTCACCTTGCTTGCAAACACTGGGGATTTTTCCAGGTGCTCTGTTTTTCTTTATCTCTATCTCTATTCTCATCTTTTTTTAATTAAAGAATCAATTAACAAAAGGAACAGAGAATTCGACTGAAGATTTGAAATAATTGGTGTAGTTGGTGAATCATGGGGTGGGTTCATGGTTGGTGGAGAAGATGAAGAAGGAGACACATGAATTCTTCAACCTGGAAATGTCAGAGAAGAACAAGTTTTGGCAGAGAGAAGGAGACATTGAGGGATTTGGGCAAGCCTTTGTTGTGAGTGAGGATCAAAAGCTTGATTGGGGTGACCTCTTCTTCATGACCACACGTCCAATCCATTTGAGGAAGCCTCACTTATTCCCTCACCTCCCCCTTCCTTTCAGGTTTCATACACACACACACATATAGATAGATGATATAAGCATATTTCTTCATAGGACAAAATTGATTTACTTCAAGACGTTGTTTTTAGGTTAATGGGGTTATAATATATAACTTTGTCATTTCTCACATATTTCTTTTGATATGGATGTGTCAATGAGTAAAAGTAAGTATGGAGTCCTCAGTAAAAGAAAACCGAATAGAACACTCCATAAAATAAATGTGTGATTCATATAGCCAACCCAATATAATGGGCTTGTAGTCGTTGAATCTCTTCTTCTCTACTCGTTACTACGTTTGGAAGCCACACTATTCACAAGCTGTGAACAATATGGCTCTTTTCAAGCTTTGTGCAAATGCATAAGACCCATTCTAATTACCATGCATGCTTAGGTGCAAGTACATAAAACCATTCTTTATCTCATTTCCTTCTTAAAAATATAATGGATAATTTACGTATATTTCATATCAGTTACTTGATTTGATGCTGAATCATGTTCTGGAATATAGGGAAACTCTAGAACTATACTCAGCAGAGGTGAAAAACCTAGCAATGGCAATTATGGAACAAATGGAAAAGGCCCTGAAGATGGAAGGCATGGAAATGAGAGGATTATTTGAAGAAGGAATGCAATCAATGAGGATGAACTATTACCCACCATGCCCTCAGCCTCACAAAGTCATTGGTCTCACACCCCATTCTGATTCTGTAGGTCTCACCATACTTCTGCAGCTAAATGAAGTGGAAGGCCTTCAAATTAGAAAAGATGGCATGTGGATACCTGTTAGGCCTCTCCCTGATGCATTCGTTCTCAACATTGGAGATATACTAGAGGTATAACATAGAAAATAGATACTCTATAGAAGAATAAATAGTGATTCCCTCTCTATCTCTCTCTCTTTTTTACCAAGAGAGCATTACACTGATTAAAATCCATATTACAAAAGCCATTTATAACTAGAATTAAAATTACACTTGAAAAGGAGATAATGAGTATCAAACTTTAGATCACCAAATTGAAGAGTTTAATACTGAATTAAAGAGGTATGTGCATCATTTTTGCCATAGTTGCAATGTGTGTCTCTTACCTACATAAATTCTTTTATCTTTTTCTGCATATTTTACATGGCAGATCATAACCAATGGGACATATAGAAGTGTTGAGCACCGAGCAACAGTAAACTCTGAGAAAGAAAGACTCTCCATTGCTACATTTCACAGTCCAAATTTTGATACAGAGATAGGTCCTTCCCCAAGCTTGGTCACTGACCGTACTCCACCAAAGTTCAAAAGAATTGGAGTGGAAGAATACTTCAGAGGCCTATTTACCCGTGAACTCCGGGGAAAATCCTATCTAGATGCCATGAGGATACAACATTGCAATGAAAATGAAGAACCAAACTGAGTGAATAGATTGTGAACAGAATTCTCACAGTTTCTTCATTTGTGGTCTTAAGCTTAAGCTTCTGTCATGCTTGTGGCTCATAGGCCACTAGAAATACAAGATTGAGCTTTGAATATTTAGATGTGTTAAGTGTTGCAGATGAGCAGATATACTATGGCAGTTTCTGCCCAAAAAATTGAGCTAATACGTTCCATGTTAACTCCTTATCCCCCCCCCCCCCCCCCACCCCACCCCGCTTTTGCCCAGCCTTATTTTTCCCTTTCAGAACAAAATTTGTTGCAGTGAATTTGTGCGCACAATAATCCGTATGCGTATTCACGCGCGTGTGTATCTATGTGTGCATTTTGCTGTCCTCAAGATAATGAAAGATCATCAAGTCAAGATTGAGAGGAACAATTGACTTCTTATTAATCAATCACATGTACATGTATACTTATACAAGAACTGTAACCTGAAGAGCCAAAAACAAAAACCTAAACCTGCTTAATGATTTAATCAACCTCCTATGACAATCCATACTGTACAGCACCAGAATGTCTATTAGCTGCAATGGTTACTGCTGCAGCACCAACGGCACCATAGTGAGATTGTGCCTGCAGCAGCCTGGTATCCATCATAATCATGGGATTATTGAACCGATCGAGCTTGACTTCTTGGTGATACGGGTTGGTGTTGAGGTCAATCGCAGGTCTGGTTAGATGATGACAATGCTGGAATGGGACTTGATGCTTGTATTGTGAAAAAACCTGGTGTGTCTCTGATACAGTCATCTGTGAGTTTGTAGGTTGAGGTCTAAAAAAGCAGTTAGGAGAACCAGCAGCTTGTTGGGGAAGAGCATTTTGATAAAAGATCCTTAGGTCATAAAAAGTATTTGTGCTTCTGCCATTTTCATAGGGTAAAACTGGGCCTACCACTCTCCCTGGCTTAGCTGTGGGAAGTGTTGATAGAAGCAGTTAGTAATGTAGATAAACAAACCAATAAACAATAGAACCAGCACACTAAAGGATATAGAATGTTACTTAGAACTAGTTCATTTTGAATATGATGGGTCCATTAGTTATGCTAAACTTCACCTTCCACTCTAGGTGAGAATTAGAAGTAGAAAACTGTGGCTTCTTCCATAAATAGACCAGCATATTATTCCCAAGGCCCCAACTTAAAATCAAGCTAAAGATTGCAAACTTATTTATTATGCTTGAATATGTGCAAAATTGATAAAAGGTAGACTAGTACACAAGACTCCTATCAGGTAGAGTCTAAGGAGGAATAGATGTACGTCGCTTTAACCCCACAATCAAAGAAGCTGTTTCTAGGAATTTTTATAAAAATTACACACACATGCATCAACACAAATTCGTAATTCGTAATTAATTAACCGCTGGATTTCAGTGCATTTATATTCCTAAATATTTTAATCCAATGGGATGGATATTTTCATGGCATCTTGGTGATTCTCAACCTAAGGCTTCCTTCTATGGTGGAGGAGTCCCAGTTCTCTTTGATGTATTAGGAAAATTTGTTGTCATTATATGTATATACTTTTCTCACTTCGCTATATATAAATCTCTTATTTCACCTAAATATTTAAGGAAGGAAATAAAGAATCAACACATTAACTATGAAGGCTATACCTGTTGGTGCCCTTGGTGGAGGCCGGGAACTACTCAAACTCCTAGATGCCTCTTCTGCATTTTGCTTGTTCTCATACAAATTGAAATTTGGCATTGTATTTGTATTACAAGGGATTGTGCCGGAGTGAACCGTGGGCCTTCAAAAGGGGTCAAAATCAAGTTTATTCATCATATGGATGAGAAAAATATTTAATTAAAGAAGACTTCTGATGCAGGAAGCAGAAGGTAAAAACTAAAAAGACAAAAAGCTTAAAGAATATCTACTTGTTTAACAAAGCTTTAAAATCGGACCTGATTACAATACATCATAGCTTTACAATTTAGAATTTATTTAGTAAAAAGGAAATTAAGGGCAAGTTAGTTTTTTTGTAAAAAAAAAAAAAAAAAAAAAAAAAGTGATTTTAGTTGGGGGAACCTTAAGGTAAATATCGGGATGTGTGTTGGACACAATCTAGTTTTAGCTTGTTTTGATAAAAATAAGCTAAAAATGGATTATTTCGTCAAGGTTTTCCACCTCCTCCTTACCCTCCTCTCCCTTGCTCCCCCAACTAAAATCAATTTTTTTTGTAATTTTAAACAAACTGACCCTAAGCTACTTTAGAACCGAGAAGAAAAGATACAGTTAACAGAAAGCAATGGAGCTGTGATAAGTGCAGATTAGTCTCACCTTGGAAGGGAGACATGTCTCCTTTCTGGAGGAGTGACTGAGCCACCATTTTCCTCAAGATAAGCAAATTGCTTTCTGAATTGGCCTATTGCACTGCAAGAAATATGTACCCATAAATTATATTGATCACATATAAACAAATATTATATTCAAAACAAAATAGGTAATAGAAATAATGTATAATTTGCAATAAATCATATTTCAGACCTAGGATAGAGAAAGTTGCCTTCAGTTCCACTCATGTAATCTTTAAGCATCTGAGGGTGATATTCCAGTATTTCACGATATATTAGTTCTCTTATATCCTCCTTTGTCAACCTTCGCCTCTCAAACTCGAATTCCAACTTTGAAATCGACTGACAAGAAGGTTCTCTCTCAACTCTGGACAAGCCCTTGAAATAAGGATCAGCCAGTGCCTGCCAAACGCACAAGCAAAAAATATTTTTGTTTTGAAAATTAAATCAAAGAAAAATAATTTTCCATTACAAGATCAACACTCACAACTCACAGGGCAGGTACAGAGGTAACATGAAATAGTAGACAAATAGATAGATACCTCTTCAGCAGTTGGCCGATCTTTGGGATCAAATGCTAGAAGCCTTCGCAAAAGGCGAAGTGCCAATGGATCTGCATTTGGAAATTTCTGCTCAAAAGGCACGGGCCGTTTTTTCCTCATTTCCATCAAGTATCTTCTCGCCTTCTCATTTCGAACCTGCATATATCAAGATTTGATCAAACATAGAATAATCATTAGGCAGATGTGAAAATTAACACAAGTTTATCGCAACATAAAGCAAGATAAAAAGAAAGACATAAAAGCAAAGAAAATCCTTACTCCTGAAATAGTTTCTGGTGATGGGGTCCCAAGAAGATCAGTAATCAAATCTATTTGATGTACAACACTTTTACCCGGAAACAATGGCTTTCCAGTGAGGACCTCAGCAAAGATGCAGCCAATGCTCCATATATCAATAGCCGGTGTATACTACACGAAATATGTCAACAACATCAGTCTACCAAAGGACAAATATATACCTCAATCAAGTCACAGATAAACAGGCATAACATGACACAAATACCTGAAGGAAATATAATATAACTTCCAGGAGAGTTCAATTGTCCTCCCTGAACAAAAATTATGACAACCTAGGCATCACTAATTACTATAAGCACTCAAAAGGCATTTCATATGGAAACATGTACAACTTCCTCCATAAGTAAAGCTTGCAAAATGCACATTCACTTTCTCAGACTCTCTGTACTCAGCAGAGTTGACCTAATAGAAAGAATCAGATAAACACGTGAAAAGATAACCATCTTAAGAATTACTATCATTCAAAGATTTCTTTCTTAAGTTTGATTTCCTCCGCATCCAAGACTACAGGACAGGTACCAGAAAACTTTCCACGTAAGATTTTAGTGAATGCCTTGACCAGCATTTCCTCCTTCCAACTAAAGCGACAGAAAAACCTCCTTGAATATTTATTTTACTAATTGGCCATGGTATGGGTGCAAGGGAATACCATAACGATTGCTCATAGTATGAGCAAACTAGTAAATGACACAAGCCACTAACATGTACATGCATATAATCTTTATCTACCTACAAATACAATAGCTAAACATAACTAGGACTGGATAACCTATATTATGGATAATCTTCAGTTTGCAGGAAAAAGATATGTCTATTGGCACATGGCACCACTAGGGAAGTATAGAAACCACAAAAGGATAGTAAGAAATCAGTTGAAACAAAATTACGAGAATGCTAGAGGTATACAACTGTATATGGGTTACATTTCTTTTCAATAAATAAACACGATAAAATAGAAACAGAAAATCCGTCATTCTACCGAATATAGGTCAAATCTTGAATTGTTTTACATCTAAGAACCTGAAGGACACGAGAATAACTGGTTTTGAGAAAAAGTAATGATAGATCAATCATTGGTAAAATAAGCACAAATGGCCTTCTAGCTAATAAGTTGCCCCAAACCATAATCTTATAATGTGATAGAATAGAATACTCAAATAATATATACATGCCAAACTATACCTTAGAAGAGAATGCCCCACAGAGTTCTGGGGCTCTGTACCATCTAGTAGCAACATAATCCTGCAATATCACCAAAAGAAAACCATGCTAAAATTCAATGCACCTTAATATATATATAGCCTTCATAACTTCAATCTGCTACATTTGCCATTCAAATTCAAATTATATCAAAATACATACTGTCCAAAATATTGTTGTCGGAGCATCATTGAATGCAACTCTTGCCAGTCCTAAATCACAAATTTTGAGCTTGCAATTTGCATTTGCCAATATGTTCTTGGGTTTGAGGTCTCTGTGATACACATTTGCTACAATCCAACGTAAGCTCAGTAAGTAGCAGTTCATTTCAAATTAATTCCCCGACATTTTACTAAAATATACAAAAGTTAGGAAGTACTCATATAAGGGCTAAAAAAAAGAGATGTGTTAAAGAAACAGATACCTGTATGCATATATTTCAATGCACGTAGGAGCTGATAAAGAAAAAACTGATGATGTTCACGGGTTAAATCATCATTAGCTTTAATGACTTGATGGAGATCAGATTCCATGAGCTCAAAGACTACATAAATATCTTTAAAATCTCTCTTTGAAGGTGGCAACATTATCCGCTTAATTTCTACGATATCTGGGTGCCTTAAAAGTCTGAGTAATTTGACTTCACGAAGAATTCTAATGGCATCAGATGCATGGTCAAAAACATCATGGATCTTCTTTATTGCTACTTTTTCTCCAGTGTGTGTGTCAATTGCCGCACAAACAACTCCATAGCTACCCTTCCCTATAACTTCAAGAAGCTTGTATCTATTGGCATCCCCATACTCAGTGAAGAAACCCAATTCTTTAACAGCCTGCACAGTAATAAATCTATGAAGTCTTTTATCTTTAAAGAAAATCATCATCAGTGAGTGAACAACAAAACACAAGAATCAACTAGCGAAGACATAATCCAGAGACCACACAGAAACACTAAAATCATCAGAAGTGATGATTGGTGAAGCAGGGCAATAAAAAACAGACTCAGAAAAAATCAAACTCAAGTAGCTTCTGGAAGAAGGTACTGGTACTAAAGGAATATTTTTTCGCTCGAAGCTAATGCCATCGCTACGCTCATCACAAACGCTTGAGAAGTAAACCGGTTTTGAAAAGAGGGAAGCATAAGACTTTTACCCAATATCCAATAACACAATCTACATGAAACAACATAGTTATAATTGTCTGTCACCCTCGATGTTTGATCTTTACTCGAATTGTTTTTGCTCTCCTCTACATGTCACCCAAATTTTCATTTACATAATTATTTCCATCAATCAGCTTGTATCACAATAATGAGTTTCACATAGAGAGAGAGAGAGAGACGTGAATCGGAGAGACAGAGAAAGGACCTTCTTGAGCTGATATTGCTGCATTTTGTTCTCTGTAAGTTTTCCTGTTCTTTTCCTCTCTAATCTTCCTTTAACCTCGTATTGTAGATCAAAAAGCGAGCAAATCCTTCACAGTAAAGCCACCACCATCTAATTCTCCCACCCAGAGCAGCAAATCTCAAGCCAAAAATCCTCCTCAAACTATCGTTTGAAATCCCTTGGATTTAAAATCACACTAACGCCAACAACCACATTTTTTCCTCTCTCAACCACTTCCTCACGCAAAAACCCAGATCAAAGATCGGACTTAGACGATTCAAAGTTGGAAACTTCGAAATTGGGGTTTCATTCATCCAATGAAACCCCAGGGAAGGAAGAAGCTGGTATTGGAAGCGGTGTAACAGAAACCACCTGCTCCACAGGTTCTTAGCGCAAGGTAAAGAAAAAGCCAAGAGATTCCCAGGAAAGCAGGAAGAAGAAACACGAGAGAGAAGAGAATTGAGAAGGTGGGAGAAAATAGGACTGATTTGTCTAATTATTTATGCATTAATGTATTTATCCACAAATTGAAAATTCCTCAAAGGGATGTGGAGAAACGGTCCCTGGGTCCTACGTCGGTGGCCGTGTATATATATATATATACTCACACACACACACACACAACATCGTGAGCCTGAGTCTCTAACGGTTTCCGTAGGAAAAATCAATGCGTTTTTTTTTTAATGTAACATGTATTTATTTAATTTAATTTAATTAATGAAATTAGTTAATATTTAAGTTGACATATTTTATTAAAATATTATAATTATCTTTTTAATCTCATCTCTCTTTTTTATTTGATTATTATTGAGAGAGTATCAATAAAAATAAATTAGGAAAATATTGATAAATATAGTAAATAAATCTTATATTAATCAATGAGGAGTATTATTTATTAACAATTTTGAAACCTTAAAAAAAATATCGCGGAGCTAGAGGAAAAAAGGCGTAGGATTTATAAACTTATGATTTATTTCATATTGTTGAAAAAATTAATAATTTTTTTGTTTCAATCTAAATTTTCGCTGGTCAAAAAAATCTAAATTTAGTTTCGATACAACGCAATTTTGATAATTGTCAATTATTCACCATAGCATTGGTTTCTATAATTAAAAACAATCCAAATATAGAAAGTTAGAAAATACTAATATTTTAAATAGTCAAAAACAGCGTGGGTATTCTTCATACAAAAACATTGTGTGTCTGTGTTTGGATATAATAATATTTGATGATTTGATTGCTTTTCTTTCAAGTAATCGTTTTCCTTTCGCTAGTCTCAAGTTGTTCGAGGAAACGACACGTATATGGGTGACTTTAAGTGAAAGAGTAAAATTTGATTAGTCATCAAAACATGCAAATCTACCGACCATATTTGGGGGGGGGAAATAAGGTCTTAAAAGATTAAGCATTCTGATATATAAAAATCTCATTGACAACTCATTCAGTAGGTGATTAACAACTCTATTTGTAGATTTTAACAACTCTTTGGGACCATTCTGACATTAGAATTTTTTGAAATTTTTTTTTTATATTTTCTTTATTTTTTGGGACCTTAAAGGAATTTTCTCTAAAATATTCTTACTGCAACTGTTACTATAAAAGAAACTAGATGTAAAACAACATATGAAGTCTTAAAATAATGCAAAAATATCATGGTCCTCAAGCCAATCAATATTGATCTTAACATAAATGTCAGTTAAGAAAATAATGCAAAAATACATATAAATGTTCTAAAATAGTGTAAAAATGTCACCTTTATTGACTCATTCAACGTTGACGGTTTAATTTACAAACGGTTCTAACACATAATGTTGTCAAGGACAAAGCTTTATGAAGACAATAGGAGGCCATGGTCCGCCAAAAAAAATGTGTGTCAAATATTTAATGTAAATTGGATTTTTTTTAATACATTTGACTCCCCAAAATATTTTTTTCAAGCTCCGTCATTGCATGTTGCCCATCATTTTCAATCCCTATAGTCTCATCATCAACTTCTAGGATGGTCTTTTGCAAGACACAATGTTTACACATTCTCAGCGCCGAAGCCACCTCACCCTGAACCACCTCATCTTCTATTCTTTTCTTTGGTTTCTTTGTCATCGATGAATAATCAAAGAATTCGGACATGTTGATTTCTACGACGAACGAATCATCCTCAATTTCCACTTTGTCAACTTTTCTTCATCTCTTTTCAACACATGACGAATTTATAACAAACATGCACTTAATCTATAACTCGTTAGCTCAAAGGTTAAAGAAGGACTAAAAAATAATCCGTGGTATACAGAGGCAAACGCACGTGTATGAGAAGGAGGGCAAGTGCTCACCTTTAAAATCTGATGCGAAAATACGAAAATGTCCTTCTCTTAAAATTCAAGTTTCGCCAATTTAATTTCCCTCCTTCTATTTTATTTTCTCTGTGATACAAAAATGACTTATATTGAAAAAAATGTATTTGATAAAGATTTATAATAAAGCGAATTACGATGAAATTCTAAAAAATAAGGCTTGGAAATGATGACATTGTAATTATTTTTATTGTAATATACTTTTATTATTAAAATATATGTCATCGAACTTATTAAGTATCCACTCTTCATTAATTTATGTACTTAAACTTATTGAGTGCTTATCCTTCATTAATTTCCTAGATCTGGTGGAATAGGCCACTAATTGATCATTATAGCAAAGTTCTTTATCTTCACCTAACATGCATCTCAAGTCATCAATCCCTCTTTCTCATAATTTCATGTCAATAGCTCATAAATTTTAAATAAATATTGCAGTTTTAAGAACTTAAGTCATTTGATCGATAACCATAACAGCCAAACTTGTTCTCCATCATCAAATTATTATATTTAAACATGAAAGCTAAAAATTAAATATAGTTTAATAAATAAAAAATACATTTTGGGGAAAGAATTAAGATTAATTTTTTTATTTTTAGAAAAGAAAAACAAGAATGTATAATTTGAAGTTATTTTTGTTCTTACTTTCAGTTTTTGTTCTCATACGCAATTATGTTATGTGTTGCCGTCCATTGGCCACTATCTCACCAACCTTTGCTGACCTCAACATATACCATTTGTTCAAATGACTTCCCCACACAAATCTTTCTTTTTTGGGCTTTATTTTTTCTAAGAACAATTACTTTTTTTATTGGATATAATCACATTCAAGACAATATTGAAGACTAATTAAATATTGGCAGCCAAAGAAAGTTGGCATAGATGGTAAAAGATTTGTTCAAGTCCCAAAGGGATGTGTGTTCGATCCCCGACGTCGTCATTTTAACTCCTTTGGTAGGCGATCTCGTAAGTCTCCGTTAAGTCTTTCAAAGAGCCCGGGCCTTCGCTTACGGCCTTGGTGGGGGACCCGATCTTAAATCCCTCCAAAACCTTTTTTCATATCAAAAATAAATAAAAATTAAATATTGGCACATTTTTTAATAGAAATTTAAACTTTGAATCCTCATATTGAGAGGAACAAACT
The DNA here is from genome assembly GCA_019022615.1 of Acacia melanoxylon. Lineage (NCBI taxonomy): Eukaryota > Viridiplantae > Streptophyta > Magnoliopsida > Fabales > Fabaceae > Acacia > Acacia melanoxylon. The sequence continues at coordinate 7,059,681 of JAFJYJ010000012.1, read as the reverse complement.
TCATTCTTCTTCTTTTTTGGCTTTTAAATGTGATGTTCAAAAAAAACAGATGGTTCAAATTTATTTATTGTTTCCAAAACTTACTGTGAAAAATAGTTTCCTACTTCATAAAAAAATAGTCCCCTAAAAATATCTTTAACAAAATAAAAAAGAAAACATAATCAAGCAAGCCCTAGAAAATTAATCAACCACATTATTTATTAATTATATGTAAATGTATCACATAAATTTATAATTTATGTTGATAAATTAAAATAATTAAAAGTAAGTTATATGATTTTAATAAAATAAAAATTAACATATACAATCCATGTTTACTTTTGTAAAATATTAAGTTAACTTGGGTTGATGTAAAGGACAATTTGCTAAATCGACTAGAATGTTCAACTGCAACTTGGATTAGATACCATTTGATTTTTTTAGATTTGTTTTAACCTAATAATGCAAGTTAAATTATTGCTTCTCTTTCTTTAATTATGATCTTATTAGCTTATAATTAATAAAAGGTGATTAATAATGGTAAGGATATACTCAAGCATATCCTTAAGATCAAACATCTCTTTCATAATTACAAACTATAATTACTTTCTAATACAAAGATGCTTCCTCAATCAATTGTCCAATGAGAGTTGACAGTTAGACAACAACAAGTGAAGATAAGTTTTGAAAAGATGAAAAAACAAAAAAAAAAACAAAAAAACTTTGGACTGATTAATTTTGCGTGTGAAATATCAAAACATTCATTTCTATATTTAGATTAGTATACAACCCTAAACAAAAAGATTTGGAGATCAATGAAGTTATCCTATTCTTTTACAAATATCCAATACGTACCGATTATATTAGGTTAAATGTGCACGTTTTTTAATCTCGACAATATCTTTTTTCTGTATAAAAATTTATCAAATCTCTTTTACCAATAAAACTCTCAATAGGAAATTTTTCCCTCTTTTTTATAAGGGTTAAGTATCATTTTTGTCCCGAGAGTCTTGCCTTAAGAACACTGGACATCCCGAAGTTTTTTTGCCCTAACCTCACATAGCACCAATAGAAGTTTGCCACGTGAGAAAAATCATTAGTCCACCTTAAGGTTAGGGTGAATATACTACCTTTTACAAATTTTAAAGGTAAAAATGATCCCAAAAAAAACTTCCTAAGGGCAAAATTTTTGGGACTAAAATGATACCCATCCCTTTTTATAATCAACATAAACTACTCATGCATTTTGTAGGGGTTTTGAGAGAAAAATTAAGGGAAAATTACATCCAGGTCCCAAAGACCATAAAAAATAACAAAAAAAAAAATCCCAATACAAATTCACATATCAAAAAAGTCCCTAGGGACTTTTTTGATATTATTTGTATGGAAATAAAATTCATGTTTTTAAATTTTGTTGTAAATATGGCACTTCCTGGTTTAAATATGGCTTTTTCTATTGTAAATGGCCAGATTTTAAATTTTGTTGTAAATATAGCATTTTTTGTTGTAAATGACTTCTGTACGTTTAGGGACTTGAATTTGAAACAAAATCTAGGTGTTTAAATATTGTTGTAAATATGACACTTTCTTTTGTAAATAGTCATGTTTTTAAATTGTGTTGTAAATATAAAGACTTTCATTGTTAATATAAATAATATCAAAAAAGTCCCTCGAGACTTCTGTGTAATTTGATGATTTCAATGGACCTCATTGTATTTATTTCTGATCCTTGAAACCTGCACTTGATTTTCCCAAAAATTAATATGTAAACGTAAGCGGTAAGCCCTATAATTTCACCTCATTTTGAATGAAGCTCTTATAGTTCTTTTTATTGAGTCCTCATAATTTTTTTAATCATAGTTATTGGTCAATGTACTCATAATTTGAATTATTAATATATTGATGATGCCTAAGAGAGATAGAAAGACATTTTTTTAAAAAAAAAAAAAATCACTTTGGGGGCTCTTTTAACAAAAAAAATGAAAAAATGCCCCCAAGATTCTGAAATCCCAGAAAAGGCCTAGGGCCTTTTCTAGAATTTTCAGAATCTTACGTGAGTTGTTAATGGGGTTGATATAGTTGTTAACGGGGTATTGATATAGTTGTTAATGGGGCTGATTTAGTTGTTAATGACCAACCCGTTAACAACTATATTAGCCTCGTTAACAACTCACGCAAGATTCTGAAAATCCCAGAAAAGGCCTTGAATTGTCAGATTCTAAAGGCTTTTTTTAAGATTTTTTTCCAAAAAGGACCCTGAAAATGATTTTCCCTTTAAAAAAAACATAATGAAAAGTGACGAAGAAAATTTCGCGTGCAATTATATGTACGTACCTTACATCATATTCTATCTTACTTTTGGGGGAAAGAAAAAAATAAAGAAGAAGAAGAAGAATCAATTTGAAACAACATTAAAGAAGAAGAAGAATCAATTTGAAAGAACATGTATAAATTTTAATATATGTGTTGGATGCATATATCCATTTCGAATACGAATGGATGGATATGGTTGATTATGATTCGTTGTCAAAAGGACAAGTCATGAGGATTACAAGGAACCGTTTGACAAATTATATGACTCCATGAGCTGTAAGAACAATATTCATTCGTACATTTCTTCAAATTGATTAATGTTATGTCACTTTACGCATTCCTTTTCATAAAGTAGGATATTGTTAGGCCATGTAGCAGCTTATCTGGTTTACCCAGGAGAGGTGATGGCGTGAGGTAGAAATGCAGACTTAAACGGAAATAACTGCAACTGGTGAGAAGCCATACATGTGTACATATTCAAATTGAAGACTTTGAGAATGAAGAAGAAGAACGAGAGGCAAAGGCATAGAGAGAAGCAAGAGATGGTTGAAGTCAAACTTGAAAGAGCTGAAGTGAATAAACTAGAGAAGAGGCTGACCAAAATTGGCAAAAAGCATTAAGCAATTCTAGTTCTACATGTAGGTTAAAAATTAAGAAGAAAAAACTCCGGCTAGCTTACGGGTATGCCCGTGGCTCGTCCTGTATAATTAGCAAACTTGTCTATTTGAATATATGTATCGTTTTTAATGTTGTGATTAATGCAATTAGTTGAGTTTGGGATAAAGATTAAAGTGATCTAATTGAAGTAGTTTTGGAAAATTAAACTACTACTTCTGCTAACATAGCTAGCATTAAAACAAAATGGGGTTCAGATTCTCTCATTTTTCATTAGTGATTTGACATCATAACGGTTTATTTTTAGGTAAAAATTACCATTCATCATCCTTATTCCATTTCAATTATACCATGTTTTTACCGATATTTGATCCAACGATTTAGAAAGAGATACATCATTTACTTTTCAAAATTACCGCCGCGCGAAGATGAAATTTTAAAAATTTAAACAATAGATGATGTATTTTTAGGATCTTTCTTCATTTCTTTTATCTTGACCTTGTCGCCATGATCAATATCTGATCGGCTATAATTAAAAGACAATTTTCTATAATGAACTCATGATTTTGTTTTATTAAAATATTTGAATGAGAGATGAGATTGTGATTGATGCAATTAGTTGAGTTTGTGAGAGGATCCATTTCCAACAAAATGTAGTCAATCTCTATGAAAAACTTGGATAATACTAAATGAATACAATAAAATAGTGTAATCTTAGTAACAACCAACTTCTAACCAAAAGGGGTAAAAAATAAGTACATTTGGAACACGGCTGATTAAGAGTAGGGAAAAAGAAAGAAGTCAAAAAATGAAAAACAATCGCTACGTTTTATTTGGAGGCACGTAATTTCTACAATATCATGGAAGGGTTTGAGACTTTGAGTCTCTCCACATAGGTGGAAAGAGACAGAGATAGTGATAAAGAGCAAGTAACGTGAAATCCACAAAATCTCTCCTTTTTTAACACGATGGTTATTAAATTCATGGAGATACTGTGGTTTAAGAGTCACTAGCAGTATAATCGTGGTTCAAACGGAGGTTAGCCTAATCGTGATTAAAATGATATAATTTTATTAAATATATAATAAATATTCATATTTGACTCTACAAATAGTAATATTTTGATTAAAATACATTAATACATAAAAATAGAATATTTATAAGTAATATAATTTAACAAAATAGAGTTATTAAAGTATAAATCTAATAGACTGTTACTTTTTAAAAAATAAAACGCGGTTGGTTTCAACCTCAACAAAAAGAGAAAAATATATAAAACAAGTATTGTTATCTGTTAGCGCACGGAAAAGTTTATATATAGCATTTTGAGCTTTCGAAAGCTTCTATAAGTAAAGAAGGACATTTTATATTTCTAAAACATTGCTTTATGAGGTATATAATATTTATTATATAATTTAGTTTTTATGATTAGGCTTTTTTATTTTTTGGACGCGGTTTTGCGTCCACTTCTCTTATGGTCCTGTGCCATTCTCTTCTTCCAAATTGCGTCGTTTGGCGCAAAAAGTGAGGTGATGCTTTTTTTGTAATATTTTATGATATCGACGATGTAAAAAAAGATACTTCAGAATACTAACTGGTACTAAAAAAATACTTCATGATCTTGAAAAAATATTTTAGAATCTTGAAAAAAATATTCTAGGGATCTTGGAAAAATATTTTTTTAAAAAATATCATGAAATATCTTTTTAGTGCCGTTAGTACCCGAAATATTTTTTATTTTATTTAAAAAAAAAAGCATCACCTCATGTTTTGCCCCAAAACAACGCAGTTTGGAAGAAGAGAATGGCAGATGACCATAAGAGAAGTAGACGCTAGCCGCGTCCTTTTTTTATTTTTTTGTATGCATAATAAGCAATATTTATTTGCAATCATAATAAATCATGTAAATATTTTATAATAATCTATTTTAAAGGGTTAAATATCATTTTTGCTATGGAAGTATTAGTAAGGGCGCACTCAAAGACTGGGAAGTTTACAAAAAAGAGCAAATATGCCCTGAAAGTTTTTTTATGAGCAAATTTGGCCCGAAAGTTTTTTTAGGAGCAAATTTGCCCTGGAAGTTTACAAAGAGAGCAACGATCTAACGGTCAAGATCAACCGATCGGCAAAATTACAAGTTTTTAAACTCCCGGGGCAAAAATGATACCAAAAAAACTTCTGGATGTTGAGTGCCCTCTTACCAATACTTTCATGGCAAAATTGGTATTTAACCCTATTTTAAATGACCCATATATTTTTATATTGAAAGTCTCAAATGTATTAGGAAAGATCCCATATAAAACTGCTTAAAATAGAGAAATTCTAAATTAGGTTGTTAAACCCAATAAATCCCTAATTAAGTTATAGACTCAATTTGAGATTTCAAAAGGGATAAGGGTTTTATTTGCCCTGGAAGTTTTGGCTAAGGAGCACTGGGTGGAGGAAGTTTTTTTTTTTTTGAGCAAAATTGTCACGGAAGTTAACAAAACGTAGCAATTTTGCCATTCCGTTAATTTTAACCGTTTAGTTTAACTGACTGTACATGTGGTATGCCACCTCATCAATCGAATAAGAGTTAAGTATCATTTTGCCCCGGAAATCTTCACTGAGGAGCAATTTTGCCCCAGAAGTTTACAAAACGTAGCAATTTGCCCTTCTGTCACCCAATATTAAATTTGACTATTAAATCAGTCAAAAAACACACATGCCATGCCTTGAAAATGTCAAACTTGAAGTCAGAGAGGGAGATCCTTGAGACATTGAGCTCAAGGCGGCCAGAATTTATGAAGCCGAACTAGTCAAAGGGACTGAAAGGTCTGTCGCAAAACCTAGAGAAAGCATCACTTATGATCTAAGAAAATGAAACGCAAAACGAGAAATGAATTGTCCCAAAAATTTGTTCAGTAAGACAAATCAATAGTGATGATATTTACCTTTGTATAGATTGATCTAGGTCACCCACCTTGTCCCACTAGATAATGAATTGTCCCACCCACCCTAAACCAATTTTTGGGACAAATCAACAATGAATTGTCCCAAAAATTGATTCAATAAGCATCACTTAAAATTGCTAAAATTTTTAGTAGCAAAGATAGATTTACCTTGTGGGACAGGGTTGGTGGCCTAGATTAATCTATACAAAGGTAAATACTATCACTATTGATTTGTCTTACTGAACCAACTGAACCAATTTTTAGGACAATTCATTTCTCGTTTTGTGTTTCATTTGCTTAGATCATAAGTGATGCTTCCTCCGGGTTTTGCGGCGCATCTTTCATTCCTTTTGACCAGTTCGCTTTTACAAATTCGTCGCCTTGAGCTTAACATCTCAAGGATCTCCCTCTCTAACTTCAAGTTCGGCCTTTTCAAAGCATGACATGTGTGTTCCTTGACTGATTTAATAGTCAAATTTAATATTGGGGGACAGAAGGGTAAAATTGCTACATTTTGTAAACTTTCGAGGCAAAATTGCTTCTCAGTGAAGACTTCCGGGGCAAAATGATATTTAACTCTTATTTGATTGATGTGCCACGTGTAATGATGTGGCATGCCACGTGTGCACTCGCTTAAACTTAACGGTCAAAATTAACGAATGGGCAAAATTGCTACGTTTTGTTAACTTCCACGATAATTTTGTTCCAAAAAAAATTTGTCTGCCCAGTGTTCCCCAGCCAAAACTTCTAGGGCAAATAAGACATTTATCCCGATTTCAAAATATAGGTAAATTGGCTTTATTACACTCTCCTATATCCTCTTTTCTCTTAAGAGAATTTAATTGCTCTTTAATTTGGTTTTTTTAATAAGTGTGCATATATATTAACATTAATATATAATAAAATAAAATATGATTCATTTAAATCAAAGGAGTTTTTGTGTTTATAAAGAATGATTAAGAATGTTTTGAGTCAACAAAATAAAATAAAAAGAAATGCATAACACCGATATCAATTAAATGTTTTTATTAAATATTTTGAATAAAAATTTATTTTTGAAAGAAATCAAATTATTAGTTTTTTGTCAATAAAAAAAAATCTATCTTTATTAATCACACAATTCTTACTTATGTGATATAGAGCTTGTTTTTTTACGTTAATAAATATCTTTTTTTAAAAATCATTAATAAAAATCTTTGATATGCGTTTACTATATCACACAAGTTATTTTTCTATTAACATAGTCAAATTTTTTTTCTCATTGAACAAAAAATCAAGTAAAAAATAATTTTCTTATTCTCAATGTTCAATTAGAAATCATTTAATTAATATTGGGGCTGATACTTTTGTTTTAATTATTCCTAATCATTCTTCCACAAAAAATAAAATTTCTTAAGTTAATCATATTTTATTTTACTATATATTAATGTTTATATATATTTACACTTATTGTAAAAATAAGTTATAAATCATTGAAACGCTTTTAAGAGGAGAGAGGAGACTATGAGAAAGCAAGAACATCATTTAATCTAGATTTTGGAATTCTAAATTGGGTCGATAACTTAATTAGGTTTATTAAATTTACCAACTCACTTAGAATTTTTTACTCAAAAAAAATATTGATGAGGTCAATATCAGAGACCCTTATCACAAGAGTGAATCAGATGAAAGTTATGAAACGCCATTGCTTAAAAACAAAGAAATAAAGAAATAAACATTAAAAACAAAATCAATGCTAGTTAATGTGAACATAACAAAACAAATGGAAACCTGCAATACTTTCCAATGTCAATTAGTGTTCTATTCTTTTGGCCTAAATCAAGGAGTTTATCATAATTCAAAATTATAGTTTTTTTTTTCAAACCACATTATAAATATTAGGGGATCATTTTGAATCCATTAATCAATTAACATAATTTATTGATACTTTTTTATAAATTTTTTTATATTTCTTCAAAATTTACTAATTAAGTAATTCTACTTAAAAATGATCTAATCATTTCTTAAATTTCATTTATTATTGATGCAAAATATTGATTTGATTATTTGATTTAGAAATAGTGACATCATCATCACACATTATCATTTATAGATGATTATTTCCTAATATTTTCTTATTTCCTTTATTTATATTTTTTTATACTAGATGTATTAGAAAATTATATTAGTTCATGCTCCCCTCTTTATATTGATAATCTACTTAATTATATAGAAAATTCATGCCCCACTCTCTTTACTTTTTTCCCCCATATGCTAATTTTAACATTTTGATTGTAGTTAGCTTTTTTACATTTTTTGTTGATTTTGGTGATTCTTCCCATTTATTTAAAACATTTGATTTCTCATTTCTCAAGTCAAGAATAGTGTCCCACGAAGACATGTATTTGACCCAAATCAATTTTCATTAAATATTCACATAATTGCATTTTAATTAGGGATAAGTATATTTTTTTTGCCCCAGAAGTTTTGGCTGAGGAGCACTGGGTGGACAAAAGTTTTTTTTACAGCAAAATTGCCACGGAAGTTAACAAAACGTAGCAATTTTGCCCCTCCATTAATTTTGACTGTTAAGTTTAACTGATTTTCCATGTGGCATGCCACCTTATCAATCAAATAGAGTTAAGTACCATTTTTGCCTCGGAAGTTTTCGCTGATGAGCAATTTTGCCCCGAAAGTTTACAAAACGTAGCAGTTTTGCCCTTCTATCCCCCAATATTAAATTTGCCTATTAAATCAATCAAAGAACACATATGTCGTGTCTTGAAAAGGTCGAACTTGGAGTCAGAGAAGGAGATCCTTGAGACCTTGAGCTCAAGCGGCTGGAATTTGTGAAGCCGATTAGTCAAAAGGGATCGAAAGATGCAGTCGTAAAACCTGAGGAAATATCACTTATGATCTAGGCAAATGAAACACAAAACGAGAAATGAATTGTCCCAAAAATTGGTTCAGTAAGACAAATCAATAATGATATTATTTACTTTTGTATAGATTGATCTAAGCCACCCAACAATTCCCACAAGGTAAATCTTTACTACTCCTAAAAATTCCAGTGATTTTAAGGAGCAGTATAGATTTAGTTTAAGGAGCAATATAAATCTATACCCTCCCTTAAAATTGCTGGAATTTTTAGGAGCAGTATAGATTTATCTTGTGGGACAGGGTGAAGGCCTAGATCAATCTATACAAAAGTAAATACTATAACTATTGATTTGTCTTACTGAACCAATTTTTAGGGCATTCATTTCTCATTTTGCGTTTCATTTGATTAGATCATAAGTGATGTTTTCTCTTGGTTTTGCGACAGACCTTTCAGTCCCTTTGATCAGTTCGGCTTCACAAATTCCAGCCACCTTGAGCTCAACGTCTCAAGGATCTCCCTCTTTGACTCCAAATTCGACCTTTTCAAGGCATGATGTGTGTTCTTTGCCTGATTTAATAGTCAAATTTAATATTAGGGGATATATAAGGGATAAATTGCTATGTTTTGTAAACTTCCGAGGAAAAATTGATCCTCAATGAAAACTTCCGGGGCAAAAATGATACTTAACTCTATTTGATTGATGAGGTGGTATGTCATGTGTGATGAGGTGTCATGCCACATGACACATCAGTTAAACTTAATGGTCAAAATTAACGGAGGGGCAAAACTGCTTCGTTTTGTTAACTTCCGTGACAATTTTGCTAAAAACAAACTTACGTTCATCCAGTACTCCTCAGCCAAAACTTCTGGGGCAAAAAATATACGTATCCCTTTTAATTACCATATTGTGTACTATTAGAATTATTAATCAATATAACTTCAACAACAACAAAAGAATTATTCATCAATATAATATAACTAATGGTAGCTTAGTATATAAATTCTGACTAAAGGATATTCATAAGTGGCAAAAAAAATTACTCCCTCCGGTCCTAATTATAAGAGCTAGTTGACTTTTTTAGAGAGATTAAGGAAGCTAATTAAATCAGCTTAGAGTATTTTTATTTTTATTTTTTTCTTCAAACTAAATAGTTTGACCAATTAGCTAATATATAATCTATGAAAACACGACATATGAAATGATTAAATAACTTATTTAGCTTCCTTAATTTCTCAAAAAAAATCAATTAACTCTTATAATTAGGACCGGAGGTAGTATAAAATAAACATAAACAATGAGGTCCAAAAGGAGATATCAAGCTATAGGAGTATAGCATAATATAACGTGAAAACGCTGAACACAATTAAAAGTAAAGAAGACTCAAAACCCATACTACTAAAATGACGCATTCAAAAACTCAAAACAACATATGGGAACTCATTTTTCTATTTTTATGTTTTTGATGATTGCTTTGTTGGCCTGAAGGTAAGGGCGGATATATCAAACAATCTCACATCCTCATTATCAACCTATGGAGTGTTGTCTCTCTTCTTTCTCTTCGAATGAGTGATTAAGAATCTTAATAACTTAACTATTAGAAAGTTCTCATCGTTTTGAACGTTTTCTGCTGACATCAATGTGGTCAAAGAGCTTGAGGCTTGCGTTTCTACTTCGGAGGACTAAAAAAAGACCCAAGGAATAACTATCAAATAAATCATTTTCTTACCGTTAATGAGTATGTAAACCAATGCAAAATATCTCACTTCTCATACAATTGCAAAATGCCCAAACTATTGAATGAGTATTTGATGTTTCTCCACTTGACTCTAAGCCAAATAATAATTTCTCTTCCAACACAAAACTCTAATTGTTTTGGGAAAGTTCCAAGCTCTCCTTCCTGGAGTTGAAGATGAATCTTAAGAAAACCAAGTATGGAGGAATATAGAAAAAAAGAAACTTAAATTTTAAATTAATATACTACAAGACATAACAGATTAAATAAAAGGAGCAAAAGAAAAGATTGGGTAAGTGAAGCCACTAATTTTTCATCCAAAAGTGATATCTTTTTAGTCATCATCCATTTCTTGATGACCCAAGCAATGATAGCCTAAGTGTCCTTGAAGTCGTCAATATCTCTGATGAGTTCATAAGGCCGACATGCCATGATATTGGGGATGAAGAATTAAGATCACTAACAATGAAGAATGGAGAACACAAAATGGAATACATTAATGACGTTAATATATATAAGTATTACTATAATCATAGGCCAACTATATTTCTTGGAAATTAAACTTCTTATAGATTTAGTTTGAATTATGATTATCATAACTCCTTGAATCATGGGGTCAACTAATAATTTATGGATATAAAATACAAAATATTGATATTGAATTATAAAAGAGAGCGATAAATAATTACCATAAAATAATTATGATAGCCAAAAGATGATGATAAATATGGATATTAATGTTTATTGGTGTCAAAATATACAGAATACACTAACGATGTTAATATAAATACAACTATTTTTTCAAAATACGGTTGCTCATGGAAGGGTTTTAACAGTGATACTACAGTCTACAAGTATTATAGAAGAGGTAGATTCAATCTTTTCAACCTATCCAAAACTTTAATTACTACACTCGATTATGGAATGATTCACTAGTTTAATTGACCGATTTATGGTAAATTTTACTTCCGTGCCCTTTTATCTTTCTACTTGGATCCACTTATTTGGACCCAAGAGAGAAACGTTGGTCCGGCACAATATTTGAGGAATATATTTAAAGTGGAAATTAAAACCATACTTTTCAATGTTGGATTGATTTTAATATACAATGCGTCATGTTATATACAAAAAGGTGGGGCATCAAAGTCCGTGGGGCAACAAAAAATTACTTGTTAGATTGATAATGATGCCACCCAAGTATCAAGAGATAACTAAGTTCTCCATGTCACTTTCCACATTTGTCATACTCACACACACATTTAGCCAAAACAATATACATGCATTGTATTATTAGACAACATACACAATAGGCTTTATTTGCATTATTGGCATAAAATTATCTTTTTGATCAAAGCAATATATGTAAAGTATTAAGTTTTGTTTGTAAATACATGAGTAATAATTCGGTCACGTTTTCCCCTTTCTTGCATGTAGTGTTATTTGCAAAATATCAACGTCATCTCTTGTTTAAGTAGGAAGTTCTATCAAGCTTAAGTTATTATTCAAAACTTGACAATGAGAATCTATGTTTGATTTTTTTTTTCCTATTAAGCATATATTTTCTTCTATTGAAGGTAAATCATAATTAATGTACTATCGAGCACTAAATATGGACACCTCTTCTAACAGGGATTGGAACCTTAGTTTGCTACATTGTAAAGAGTTAGCTCATTTCACTAGACTCCAACCTCTGTTGGTTCAACGTTTGAATTTGAATTTTTGTAGGATTAACTCTCTCTCCCACACACATGGCTGGTTCATGGGTATTTCTCCAAAAATTAAGCCCATTTAGTTGGGGAGTCTTTTTTGTTACTTTCATTATTTTGTTTCCATTATTGGGCTTGATCTTCTCCATCTCGAAGGGAAGAGAATTTGATTTTGTTGTCGTGTTCAAGAGCGCAAGGGTTGAAATTAATTGAGGAATTTTGACCTCACTTTGTTGACCTTAATGTTTTTGGTGAGAGATTTATTAGTTTACATACACACATATAAGAAGATATATGAGAAGCCAACAAAGATTAGTCTAATTAGTAAAGAGTTGACTCATAATTTATAAAGTTATAAGTTCAAATCTCATTATTGATGTAAAGGTTTTGTTAGTAGGCAATTTGTAAATACTTGTATAAGAGCTCTTTAAGCTCACAGGCATGTCATATGAGATTCTAAAACCCAACTGACATAAGCTAAAAAAAAATGTATGAGCACAATTATTGATGAGATTTAAATGAATTAAAAAAGAATATAACTGTGTCAATATCTTCCTCTTACAATTTTATGAATTATTATTGAACTTGTAATAAAATTATACTCTCTCCAATCTTTAATATAAGATATATTTTCCCAATTTAATTAGATTAAAGAAGTTAATTATTATGATATGTATTTTTTCAAATACCTTAGTCATCTTCCTTAATTCTCTCGCTCCCTTTCCTCCTTGATTATTAATGAGGAAGCATCAATAAGGGCAATTAGAAAAATATTGATAAATATTAAAATTAAGTATTATATTTAGGACCAAGATTAACTCTTTATCTTAATATAATTTTTTTAAAAAAAATGTGTCAAAATGAGATGGGGAAAATCCTTGAAAAAGAACTTTAAAATTATTAAAGGACAAAAAAGGTGTTTTGAATTCATAACATCAAAGAGGTATAAGTATAAGGCCCTGATTTGAAATATTTAAAATTAAATATAAATGACAAAAATATCCCTCTGAATTTAAAAGATTTGCTCCCATTTTATAAAGGTTTAAACAATTCAAATAAAATTTTAACAAGTTTTCATAAGATTTTCAGAAATTTCAATTTTAAGAATCACCATTGGTTACAATGTCTATATATTGATTCCCCACTTCGATAAAGATTTTACAAGTTTATATAAGGTTTTAATAATTTTTTATAAGATTTTCATAAATTTCAATTTAAAAATTCACTACTTGGTACAATAGTGAACTTATGAAACCCTTATCAGAAGTGAAAATTAGTATCTTATCGTTGTAACAAGTGGTGAATTTCGAATTAGAATTTATAAAAATCTTATAAGAATTTATTGAAACTTTAAATGAACGTGTGAAACTTTTATAAAAAAATGGGAATATATCTTATCATTGTACCAAGTGGTGATTTTTAAAATTGAAATTTGTAAAAATCTTATCATACCTTATTAAAATCTCATCTCAACTTGTTAAACTCTTATAAAAAATGGAAGCACGTTTTTTAAACTTAGAGGGATATTTCTACCATTTATATTAAATTTTGGAAATGATAAATCGGGCTCTCACATTTTTCTGATATTATGAATATTTAGAACACATTTTTATCTTTTAACCCCTTTTAAAATTGGGATCTTCCCAATAAGATGATGTTGTTCTTAATATATATATATATATATTAAAAAAAAATTATTCACTCACGTGTCCTACACTTCTTCTAGGCAAGCCACCCCATCCTTCACTATTTACCCCATTCTTCCGTTTCTATTTATTTATCTTGATATGAATTTATATTTTGTCTCTAAATACATAAATACATTTCTTGTTTCAACTTTAAAAGTATAATTATTACTTGTTTTTAATAATACATATGTTAGATGGAGAGTATTAAATGGATATAGTTAAGATATAAAATAGTGTGATGGCAATTAAACATTGAGAGAAAATCTATAAAAAAAAAAAAAAAAAACATAGTACATAATTTTTTATTATAAGATCCCCAAAAAAAACACAAGTAAATGATGGGATTATCCAACACTTTGGTTATTTTTTAATTGCATCCAACACACTAATTTTATTTATTATGCATCTAGCACCCTAATCTTATTTATAATGCATCTTGCACCCCAAACCTTAAATAAGGTTGCAGTGCTTGATGTAATTGGATAATAATAGATTAAGGAGGTGTTAGATGTTTGCACCGTAAATAAGATTAGAGTGATTAATGTGATAAGAAAATAACAAGGAGCTCCTGCTAGATGTTATTTTAATTGTAAAGAAAAAGGGCATGATGAGTTGTATGCTTGAAAGGAATGGAGAATGCTTTTTAACTTTTAGAATTGACTGATATTAATTAGTATGAGAAGAAGGATGAATGAAAACATTGGAACTTGAATTCTAAAAATGATATGAATGGCATTGATTGATCATGAGAGTCGGCTTTCTCATATTATTTCAGTTCTTCCAAAACCTTTACTCCCACCCAATACAAGCAACCAACTTTTCATCACTCTACAATTTTTAACATAAGTACATCATATTAGCTTCACTATTTCAATACAAACTAGATCATTATATATTAAAGACTATAGATAGTATAATATATAGTCCCACTGATCCCTATTATAAGGTATCTTCTAAAAAAGGTTTTTTTATACATAATATATGTAATTTAAAGAGTTAATAATACTTATTTACTGATTTAATTTTTCTTGTAATTTTTTTTTAAAAAAATTGTCTTTTCAAAACCTCGTTTATGGGGTAAAGTTGAAAATTGTTATCAATTTTAAAGAAATTCAATGCATCAATTATTATTATTTTTATTTGTGTGAATTAGTTGAATTTGTCAAATGATATGAGCAAGAGGGAAAATATATATATATATATTAATTAATGTTTCTGTTTTTGTTGCAGAAATATTTTTTATGTCATACTCACATAAAAATAAGTGGGTTCCATTGTAAAGAGAAGAGAAAAAAAAAAATTAGTAGGACCCATTCACTTTTACGTAAGTATGACAGAAAAAATATTTCTGCAACAAAAGCATAAACATTAAACCATGTGTGTGTATCTACATATACATATACATATATGTGTGTACTCCTTCTAACTAATGTATCTTTTTTTTTTTTAAAAAAAAAAAGGAAGTTAACTCGTTAAATTTTTCTTAGATTTTTTTTTTTTTTTTTTTTACTTTACCTATATTAAAGGAGGTATTAAAAAAGAGAGAAATACAAAGAATCATATTTAAACATTAATTACATATGTAAAATTGATAAATAAGCATTAATTACTCTCCAAACTATTTATAGTGTGGATCAAACTACTGAAAGTGAATTATATTGTTTTGGTGCTGAGTATATATAAAAGGGTAAATGATTTCTCCAGTCACTGGAGATAAGTTATCTCCAGTGGCCCCCAAAACTACGTCGTTTTGGATTAATGACGAGTGTTTCTATAATTTTGCATCATTCATTAATTTACCTAAAATTACAAACACACCCTTCATTAATTTAAAACGACGTAGTTTTGGGGACTACTAAAGATAGTTTATCTCTCGTGACTGAAGAAATATTTTTCCCTATATAAAATGTACTCCTTTGGTGTTTATATAGGAAATAGGATGCCCCAAGGAACGTCGGAGAACGGGGGAAGTTAATGATCATAAATATATATAAGTCCCTTTGATAAGTTATTAATTAACTTTATTTTTCAAATAATATTCCTTTTATGAAGGTCAAAAAAAATATTGTTTCTTTTACAATTTATTAATATCAGATGAAATATAAGTCATTTTAGACTACCTCACCACAACTAAGGAAGAATAATTAACCCACTAAATCTGTTTTAAATTAAAGAAATTTTTATCTTTATCCATATCAATAAGGTGTTGAGGGGGAGCAAAATTTGAGAAGCTACATTTAAACATTAATTACCAAGGTAAAATTAACAAATAAATACTAGTATTGATTATTTTCAAAGTAACTTATATTATAGATAAAAAAAATGGGAAAAAGACGAATAAATACCATTTGAATTTGTAAAACCTCCATAAGCCCACCGAATTTGTAACAAGACTAAGAGGTGACAAAGACTTTTGAGGGTTATGCAAATTCATACAAAATGACGATAATGCCATTGCATTCCTTCATCCTTCAGAGCAAAGAGAGAGAAAGGGTGAACCAGGATTCATTCTCAGGCTCCATTTTCCGGCGCACATTCGCCCGTCTTGACCCTCCGCCGTCGACGCCGACGTTGCACTCGCAGCCTTGGACGCCACACCAACGGTGAAAAAGGAAAAAAAACTGAGAGATAACCGTAATTTTTTTTTTTGAAGAAGACGATTTACATGATGGTGGTGATGGCGCAAGCGTGAAGGAAGAAGAGAAGGAGGCGGGAAAAAAAAAACACTCCAGTGCTTACTGACGGACCCTCATTATGGATTTTTTTTTTTCATTATGGAGAGAGTTTTCCTGTGTGCACAGTGTGCATTTGTGCACACTCGAGTGTGCATTTCGAGTACACTTGCACATTTTATGCACACACACTCTCTCTCTCTCTCTCTCTCTCTCTCTCTCTCTCTCTCTCTCTCTCTCTCTCTCTCTCTCTCTCTCTCTCTCTCTCTCTCTGTGCTCTCTCTCTCTGCGCAAGGGGAAAAAAAATTCGTGATGAGGGTTCGTCAGTAAGCACTGGAGTGTTTTTTTTCCCACCTCCTTCTCTTCTTCCTTCACGCCCGCGCTATCACTATCATGTAAATCGTTCTTCGAAAAATTTACGATTATCTCTCAATTTTTTTTTTTCCTTTTTTCACTGTTATCGGTGTGGCGTACAAGGCGGCGAGGGGAGTGACTTCCCTCCTTTGCGTTTAATAATCACTACCGGTCCACTTCTTCAAAACTGTGCCGTTTTGGCACAGAATTGGGAAGGATATATATATATATATATATATATATATTAGGGTACTGATAGGCACTTTAAAAAACATACTTTAGGATACTAACCAGTGCTGAAAAAATACTTGATGATCTTGAAAAATTATTTTAGGATTTTGAAAAATATTTTAGGGTACTGACCGATACTGAAAAAAATATTTCAGGTACTCACTAGTACTAAAAATTATTTTGAAGATATTGACTGGTATAAAAGAAATACTTCATGATCTTGAAAAATTATTTTAGGATTTTGAAAAAATATTTCAGGTTATTAACAAGTACTAAAAGGATACTAACTGGTACTGAAAAAATATTTCATGATCTTAAAAAATCATATTAAGATCATGAAAAAAATATTTCAGGGTACTGACTGGTACTAAAAATATACTTTAGGATATTTTTTTTAAGATCCTAAAATAATTTTTCAAGATCATGAAGTATTTTTTTCGTACCAGTCAGTATCCTAAAAGTATTTTTTTAGTACTAGTCAGTATCCTAAAATATTTTTGAAGATCCAAAAATAATTTTTAAAGTTCATGAAATATTTTTTCAGTATCCTGAAGTATCTTTTTTTAGTACCTATCAGTACCCTAAAATATATATATATTTTTTTTTAAAAATCATCCTTCCCAATTCTGTGCCAAAACGGCACAGTTTTGAAGAAGTGGACCGGCAGTGATTATTAAGCGCTGAGGAGGGAAGCCGCTCCCGTCAGCGAGTGTGGCGTTGGCGTCGACGGCGAGAGTCAAGACGAGCGAACGTGCGCCGGAAAATGGAGCCTGAGAATGAATCCTGGTTCACCTCCCCCCTCTCTCTTTGCTCTGAAGGATGAAGGAAGACAAGGGCATTATGGTAATTTTGCATGAATTTGCATAACCCTCAAAAGTCTTTGTCACCTTTTAGTCTTTTTACAAATTCGGTAGAGCTTCTGAGGATTTTACAAATTTAGATGATATTTATTTGTCTTTTTCTCTAAAAAAAAAATTCTTAAAAGGTGACTTATATTTGAATAAAGGGTGTTTTTTTTTCTTTAATATCAAAATTTTGGGCCATAAAATGACATTATTGTCCTTATTGAATCCTAAAATATCAATTTTGGCAATCAATCAGTAAAAGAAATAGTAATCAGCTTTGTGAGCAGCATCCGGCAAGCAGCAGAAATTGTACGGTTATGCTTTTCATGGTGTCCCTATTTCCTTCTTCACTCCTTTTCCTTACTTTTCAACTTCGAAGCTTTTTGGCAGAGATCATAGAATTAGAATAATAAGAGTTATCTATAAATTTTAGATATTTTTTTTTTTAAAAAAATTATATTTAAAAGTCTAACTTGCATATTTACAAGAGTTACATCATTTATTAAAAAAAATAAAAAAAAAAATTAAAGCTCTCTATATATTAATTTTTTTTATCTGAGACATAAAAATGACATTTTTGGCCTCACGAGTTGAATAGAATGGTAATAGATATATAAGATGGGTGATTTATATATAAAGTGAGTGAATAGAATAGAATCAAATCTTTTGTTACTTTTTCTTTCCCCAATGTCATATCTATTATATCTCTTTTTAGTCAACTTAGGCCACCTAACCCCTCCTTCTTCTGCTTAATTTAATATTAACCCTTTCTTTTTCTTATCATAGTACAATTCATGTTCTCAAATAATGGAGGAGAAGAGAGTGATAAGACATTAAGACTTTAACTTCATTGTATATATTTAAATGAATATTAATGCATGGGAGGAGAAAAAATGATTCAATCAAAGTGATTGCATATAAAAGATTTAATTATTACTAATGGTTAGTCACACATGCAAATAATTAATAACCTTATTGAAACAAACAAAAATAGAAACATTTATTTACTAAATAAGTTAACATATTTTATAGATAATGCATGGCAAGCAAAGCAATGATTCAATCAATGATATGATGCAAACTTTTGATGTTAAAGAGGGCTATTTTGAACTAAAACATAGTATTATTTAAAGATTAATCATTAATTAGCTATTAGATAAATAAAAGTAAAAATCTTATAAATAGAAAAAAGATTTATTTTAACTCTAAACATAATTGCGTCATTCAAATTCTTACAATTTAGGGTTGTTAAATGTAAGTGGTTTTAAAAATATAAAGAAATGATGGTAAAAAGAAAGAAAAGAAAAGAAAAATATATAAAGAAAAACAGTTGTCTTGCTTTGCAAAAAAGTGACTTTCAAATCAATATGACTAAAATGAAGCTAGACCCTCTTGAAAAGACTCAATATGCTGTGCACAATTATTCACATAGGTTTCATAAACCCATAAAAAAAAAAAAAAAAAAAAAAAGTTTCGAAAATCATTGACATAGTTAAATAAATTATTGCAATTCAAGGCCACCTAGCTACTTTAATACTACATGATTTGCATTATTGAAATCAATCAGCCTGCACCTTCTCTAATATTTGCATTTCATTTTTTATTAACCAAGAACCTTAAAATGATGTCAATATACTATTACTATATAAATGTATACATAATATAAGAGAAAACTACTCCGGTCCTAATTATAAAAATTATTTACTAGAATTTGGAGAGATTAAGGAGATAAATTAAATTAGTTAATTATAATTATTTTTCAAAAATACCCCTACTTAAAATTGAAACTTACATCAAGGCAATATAAGTAGGGATGATATAGTCGGAGTAAGCTTAAGAAATAACCAACCAATGCCCCTATTATGTACAACTATGTCTATTATGTACAACAAGGCAATGTAATTAGTTAATACGTTAGATATTTTTATATTAAGAGAATATCTATTTAATTAGGGCATAATACAAATGCAAGTTTATTTTTTTTTATTGTTGGAAAAGGATAATGAAATTAATGTTTTATTAGGTTATTTTAAGAAAAAAAAATTAATCACTTTGGATGGATAGTTACAAAAATATATTTTTAAAGGAATATTAATAGGGGTATTTTAGGAAAAAATTGACAAAATTTAAAAACTTGGTCTTATAATTAGGATCAAAACCAACTCCAAAATGTGTTCCTAAAATTAGGAATGGATGGAGTATTTTACAAGTGTTTATACTTTTTCACCATTTTTAATTTGGTATCCACATGTTTTTTCTCTAAATTAAATCATTTAATTCTACTATGTTAGAATTTTAACCCCTTTAATTTTGCTCTATATGAGCTAATTGAACTAGCAAAGTAGAGCTAAGAATTCATCTAAGAGAGAAATATACATATGCACTAAATTAAAAATAGAGATTAACTGGTAAAAAATTTAAACTTTTAATATATCAAAAAAGAAATCACGTCATAAAAAGACTGGTTGACTAATTTCTCAAAAGACATATAAAACACCCTGGAATAGTCTATGTTTAATTAATCTCATACCTATATTTATTTATTTACCTATCTTATTAATCTAATCTATTTTTAACATGAATTAATACTTGATCAATTAGATTCAAGTTGAATCATTAGGCCGCGCTATTTTGCATGTACAATGAAAACAAACAAGAACTTAAAATTAAAAGTAGAATAATAATAATAATAATAATAGGGTTTTCCACTAAGAACGATCTTAAGCTCAAAATTCAGTCCTCTAACAAAACCTTTTCTGCTAATGAACGGCTCAAGGAACTCATTACTGATAAGAAAAATGAAAGCAATGGACACAATCCAAAGCTATAAATGATTGTGAAGCAATATATATGGGAAAATCAAGAATAATATAGAGGATGCTCTTTTGTAATGTCATCATAAATCAATATCAAGTTGAGACATATAAAATTTTACATGGAAAACTACTGGTATAGATGATTCCAATAACTGAGATATAATTAACTCTGTATGAACAATATAATGAAGGGAGATCATTAAGAAAAAGAACAGGTAGAAAGAAAATCATCATATCTGAACTTCGATATTAGGAAACCTTAAGGATTTCTCTGTGTACTTGATTTCCATTTCTTCTGAGGAATGGAATTACCAATAGGGTTGGGACCTGAGTGCACTTCATGCAGTAGTTTCCTTTGTACTTGACCACGACCTAACTGAAAGTAAATAATCATGCAAGAGTTCAAACTATTGAAGATTGAATCAAAGAATATATATATATATATATAGATAGATAGATAGATAGATAGATAGATAGATAGATAGATAGATAGATAGAGAGAGAGAGAGAGAGAGAGAGAGAGGGAGAGTTCGTTTTGGTAATGCTTACCATATGTTGATGATTCCTTGAGGCTTCTTGTTCAGTGATTTGCTTAATCCTAGGCTTAATGGCGAAGCTTGGGTTTGGGAAGGAGATGGATGCAAGAAGAAGAAGATGCAGAAGAAAGAAGAAGAAAGAAGAGTTCATGTTTTTTGTTTCATGAGGAGAAAATGATTATCAGTACTTGTGCTTTGCTTTTCTTTACTTTATTCACAGCAAGACATATATATATAATTTTTAATCCTTCAAATTAAGGATAAATAAAGGAGGGGCCAACTCTTCTTCTTGGTCGCAAAGTGGAACTTACTATTTTTTTTAAAAAAAAAAAAAAATCGTCGTAGACGCCTGACTTCAATAGATTTTTATTTAAAATATATATATATTTTTATTTTTGGATTTATTACGGATATCTATATGATGTTATTAATAATCGACTAGTCCAATTTGGGAGAATATAAGCCCACAATAGAGGCAATCTCACTACATTTGAGTAATTATCGTAACTTCATACTTATAATTCAAACACGAGATCATTGGTTAAGTGAAAACAACTTATAACCAATCGATCCAAGTACTCAATAGTAAAATACGGGTCTATGTTTCACAATAGTAATTGGTTTTGATTTAAAGTCTATAAATGAAATAAAAATCTATTAAGTTGTATGGACTGAAATGTCTTTTAGTTTAATTCATGTCGTAATATTTAAATGATTGGTTATTCACTTAATTATTAAAGTGAATCTTGCTTTGAATATAAAACGTACAATTTATCTGAATAATTATTTAGTTTTTCTATGCATATAATGGACGTGTTTTGTTAATAGAAATTGGCCCCATTAATTGGTAGAATCAAGCTACATGGACCAAAAATCTTCTTTTTGATTTGCTATTAATTATTGATTAGCAGTACAGATTTATCAATTACTATGATTATTGTGCTAAAGATAAACTAATTTATCATTTTTGTTTTTGGGTGAGCGTAAACCAATTTATCTAATTCTTTGCTTTTTTTTTTTTGTGAAAATCAATTGATCTAATTCTTAATATGCTAAATTTTTGTGGGATTTTTTTTTTTTTTTGAAAAATAAACTTGTTTTCTTAACAAGAGTAGCCTCCTTATTGGTAAAATTTAATTAATTCAAAAAAAAAAAATCAGTTGGTCCACTAGCAATCTTTTATGGGTAGACATTCACCAATAATTGTTTATCTTATTATAGTGAGAGAAAAATTTATTTTGTTATTAAATTCATGTATTTTCTTTTCTACAACACTAACTTGTTATCATAAGCCACATCAAGCAAATTAAATTAAGTGTGGTTAAATAAATCAAATGATTTTATGTTAGAAAAAACATGTTTTGTCCATAGTTGACTCAACCAGTAAAATCATGAATCTTGCTACCAATTACTGAGAATTTTATGTTGAAACTAAAATAATTTACTTTATTTTTTTGAAAAAAAAAATTCCCAAATGAAAAGGAGCCTGCTTTCATACAGTGGGACAATAGTTAGGCAAATGTCATAGATATGATATGGTTAGAGTCTACTGATGATCCATATTTAGTACTATTAAAGTTTACTTTTTATGTTCATAGCTGCAAAGCATAAATGCTAAATGGGGTCAATGTCCTAGGAGTAGGACATAGATTCTATATAAAAATTTCCCATCATGATCATCTTCACTAAAAACAGTTCTCTTCTTGAGGACCATTAAATTATTTGGGACTTGGGAAAATCATCATGAGGTCCGAAAAAGTAATGTAATTGCTTAAAAGTCTTACAACAACTGAACGTTCTGTAATGACAAGTTCTGATGTAAATAATGACAATATGTACATACTTCTTATTGAAAGTCTTTGATTACATTCTTTCGTTGAGACCGTGATTATTTTCCAAATTATTTCGCCTTTCCCTACCTCCGTTTTCCCCACTTCACTTTTCTACTTCTCCAAAGTAGCTAGAGAAGATAAATTTCTTCCTCCACTTTTAGCCTTGATGATTGTTTTTTAAAAACATTTTTTTAAAGATAAATTGAATCCCAAAAGGACTAATTAGATTTATGCAAATTTTGCAGCTCAGAGTATTTGTAAATGTACTACCATATCAGCCACCAGCAGTGGGACTTCAGCCTACATCCTTACATAAGATAGATATATATATCAGATATCTAACAAGGTGAGGAACAACTATTATTTCACAGAATTCATATTTGCAGGCTTGCTCAAAATGTTTGAAAAAAAGAAAATCACAGCATAATTTTCACAGTTCTAACGATTCATAATTGCTACTCAACTAGGTAGGTATAGTATGTACTTTTGCTTCCTGTTCAGTAATTTGTATGTCCCTAGCGTATAAAATTATGAATTCCCATTTAGTTTCTGATGCTGCTCATTATGACTTTCAAACACCAAGTAGAAAGTGACTCCTTTGTCACTATATATCATGTCTTATCTCCTTCAAATTCAACAAGTATCAACCCCTGAGAAAGTCATCAAGCATAAGCTTTGTTTACTCAATAATATATGCCTTCTTTTGACAAAAAATAGAGGCATTTCAGTATATCGTGGGGTGATTTTTGAGAATTCAGTTAATTCACTTTTACATCTCCATGGTGAGTAATTTTGGATTCAACGTTTTTTCCTCATCAGTAAATCTGTCCCATATCACTATTCATATTTTAATGCCTATATGAAATAGGACTACATGCACCTCAAGTTAGTTGTCCTGATCTAGTAAGCGTATCGTGTTGATTGTGATACTTATACAAAGGCATGGAATCTATCTTGATATCTCACCATTTATTACTGAAGTTGAATTAACAATTTTTTTTTTAATAATTGTTGTTAAATTCTACACCACTAGTGTTTAAAGTTCAATAAAAGTTGAACTTGTCTAGCCAAAAAAGGTGAAACGGACACCTGGTTGTGAAATAAAGATGCTTGTTCTTTCCACTTCACAGGAATTTCTGGGTGACAAATGCATTGCGCTGTCAACAACACAGAAAATCACGCAATTTATTATTATTAGGAAGAAAATTAAGATAACACAGATGACATGTTATTCGCAAGAGCCAAATCACTACTCAAGAGCAAGAAAAAGAAAAGAACTGGAAAATAACAATATTGATACAAAATTGACCTCTGACCACCGGTTAGAATTCTCAAAGGGATTGAAGAAGATCCAGAACAGATTTCCTATCAGGCATGCTAGGAATGGCTCCCTTCACTTGAATACAAAGAGAAGCTGCCGCAGCTGTTTCGAAGCAAACAGAAAGATAAGTTACGAACACTAAGCATGAGGGCATATCAGCTGATGAGCACATTTCTATCTATTGCTTCTAACCCTAAATATAAGACCTAATTGACTTTTTTTTTTAGAGAAATCAAGGAAACTAATAAATTAGCTAACCATCGTATATGTTATGTATCATTAGATTATATATCAGTTTATAAGTCGGCAAATTAGTTTGGAGGAAAAAAGATAAAAATAAATACTTTAAAATAATTTATATAACTTCCTTAATCTCTCCAAAAAAATCAATTAAGTTTTATATTTAGAACAGAAGGTAGTATAACAGGGAGAATGCTTGTGACTATACATACTGGCAAATCTTAAGCACTCCTTTCTGGACTTGCCTTCCACTAAGGCCACAGCAAAAGCAGCAGTAAAAGTATCACCAGCTCCAGTAGTATCAAGAACTGTTTCAACCCAAAAAGCAGGTTGTATAATCGGTTCTTCGCCTTCTACAAAAAAGGCAGATCCTTTGGCCCCAAGTTTGACAAGCACTTGCTTCACTCCCTAGAAATTCAAAATCCGGAGAAAAATTAAATTAATCACATCAGATACATGACCTCAGCGAATTACTGATTGCTTTGCTGATGCATGGCACAAGGACATTGTTGAGTTATTAATCCCCTCAAATCAACCTCAGCACTGCACAGTAGTATTGGCAATGCCTAAATTATACTGCTTCGTGCAGTTGAGAAAAAACACAGATTTTTTTTTTTTAAAAAGGTAAGAAATACAGGCCGTGCTTGTTATTTTTAAATAGCCCTTTTCCAGTAACGCACAGGTGATCTATTAAATACAAATTAAAGCAAAAGGCATCATGCAATTAGAAATTTCCACTTTTTAATGAAAAAACTTCTACTTGATAATAACAATACACAAAATGTAAATATTTTGCATTACTTCTTTATCATCAATGATCTTCACTGGATGTGAAGTCCTAGAACTCTATTCTTAACTCTTAAAACGATGTCATGGCCATCAATAAGGTGAGACTGTCAACCATCAAACTTACAGTATCATAATTGAGAAAGGATTTGACAGGGATCTAAGTTATTACGGGCAGTTTAGCCATTGTGTGCAGTTTATCAATGGACCCTTATTTATCTGGTATCTCTTCAGAGGATGTGCTTCCATTTCAGATCTTGTGATACAGACCTCTTTCAGATTCATAGAAAGGGTAATTTTAAAAGACAAAGAATAGAAAGTATTTTAAAAGCCACCAGTAGTTAACGTTTTTGGATTGAGAATCTAGACGCAATTTTCTCCTCCCTCATTTGGCTGGTTCAAAACTTTCCTGTAAGACTAGAAAAGATGAGGATTCGGGTCTCAAAATCTTGGTATCACGGTTATTAAGAACATTGTTCTAGTTGCTATGTTATTAAGGTGATTTCCTTTGGAAATTAATCTCTTTGGGATAGATTACTTCATATCAAGGATCGTTAATTTCTGATAATTGGATTGATTATGAGTTTCAGTTTTGTAAATCCTTCTACCTATTTTAGGTTCATACCACGCTACAACTACAAAGTGCTTTTTTTTACGTCATGCCTGTTTTAAGAGGGTTTATTGTACTAATCTTCTTTCAGGCAAGACAAGATACAGGACCTTAAAAAACAACACGTTTTCCCTGCTTATGAATGCAACTAACACAGGGTGATAGAAAACTAACCATTTTATGGCATTTTAACGCAGCCTGAGCAACTTCATCAAAACTATTGGTTGACAATCCAGTAAAGCGACTAAGTTCGCTTTCATTCGGACTTAAAATATCAATAGAGCTCATTAATTCTTGAGGGATTGGAGCAGCTACACCACCAACATCCATTAATACTGGAATGCCAGCACCCTTCGCAGCCTGTAATTTTAAAAATGATGTGAATAATAAACAAGGCAAAAGAAAGAAGCGTTAATAATTCTCACACAAGGAACTTAAGAAATGACAAAAATAGGGATGGGGCAGATGATGATAGAGATTCACTACTAAAGCACGTTAGAGCCAAAAACAGCCCCAAATAATGAAGTTCAAGGGAGCATTTGCTAATGCCATCAGGAAACTTGATAGTTTAGTATATAAACCACAATGTTATGAATGTGACCACCCTTGCAGCCTTCCATGCCAATCAACTAGATATAGTCATATCAGATCATGTGGATTGTTAAAGCTGTCACAAAAGAATTAATTATCTAGTTCCAAAGGTGCACTCTTGTACTCATTTCTATCTAGAGGTAGAAAAATGGGCTAGACTGCCCAGTGCTCTACCACAGGTCAAAATATAAAGGGCTGACCTAGGAAATTTTTCAGCCTAGCGCACCAAGGACAGGCTGGTGCACTAAACAGACCAGCCCACCTTTTGTTTTGAAAAATAAACAAATAAACACCATTTTTTCCAAGCAAATTAAAATTCTCATATCCACAGTTAATACACAATTCTAAAAAAGAACACCATTAGATTTTCACAAATCACATTTCACAAATTCCAATTCAATTCACAATCCAAAATATCATCTCTGGTTCTCTGCAAAAATTCACAACTACAATTCAAATTTTGAATGAAAGAGAAGGGAGGAAGAAGGGTGACAATGAATAAATATAGTGAGGAAGAAGTGTTTTAGAAAAGAATCTGGCGCATGCAAATTGGCCAGTATTAAAATGGGCTACTAGCCCACTTTTATTTTACATCTAAACAGGCCAGGTCCATTACCAGCTAGCTCCATGAATTCTATCCAATTATAATGGCCATCAATTTATATGTAAGGACATATCAGGAGAGTGTAACTGAACCTCCACTATTCCTAGGGAGAAGGAGTAGCAAAAAGCAAGACATCATTAAAGAAGAAAATGATGATGACGAAGAGGAGGAGTACCAGGATGAAGAAGACTAGAAGCTACAGGAGGACATGAATCTTTTGAAAGTTATGGCACATCATGATATAATTCTCTATGAATGCTAGTCCAGGTGCAACATAAAGCTGGCACAATATAATGATGCTGATCGTCAACACTAGTTCAGCAAACCCAAAAGACACTTTGAGTCTCCCATTAAACTCACTTTGTTCAAAAATTGTTAATTATAGCCTGTGGCACTCCGAAACGAAGTGACTAAGTGAGGCTACACAAAGCATCCCTCCGAATATCAGCTCAACATTTTCCATGTAAATACGTTAACGTCTTAAAGAGAAGATGATGCAAGTAGCCAAGAAATACTAAGATGACAGCCGCAAGTCCCAAATTGATAAGTAATTTTGGCTTTAAAACTTCATTCGTGACTGCTGCAATAATTGTAAATCACGAAGAATTTATTGAACTGAAGAATATAAACGAAAAAAAAATCCCCACCTTAGCCACTTGAATGTTAACAGAATCAGGAATCTCCCTCTGAAGCAAAACAATCCCCGCATTTCTCACAGTCTCCAAATTCTCATCAGTTAGAGTTTCAGGCCACCCGCTCATGTTGGCACCACCAACGACGATTATAGAGTTCTGACCATCTGGTTGAAGCATCACCACAGCGTGCCCACTTGGTGCGCACCCAACAGTGGTCAGATAATCGAGCCGAACCCCACCATTGTGCAAAGCCTCAGAGATGAGCTTCCCATGAGCATCTTCACCCACCTGACCCACAAAATACGTTGGGTACGACAATTTCCCACCACAGACCGCCTGGTTAGCCCCTTTTCCTCCGGCGAGAGTTTGACCGGTTTTGGCTGTAATAGTCTCACCCTCTTGTGGCAACCTCTCGATCTCCACGTATATATCGGCATTGGCGGATCCGACCACCACAAGTGGAGGGACTGTGGGGGTAGATGGGGCCGGCGAGGTTTGGTTTTGGGAAGGATTTACGGAGAAAGAAAGAAGAGGAAACTTACGGTGAAGGTGGTGATGCTTAATGTTGAATCGAAGGACTTGATTTGGATTTAATGCTCTGTTTGATTGATTATGAGGTGAGGGGGTCCAAAGATTTGCAGGCGAAAGCGTGGTTGTATCCATCTTTGTTTCTTCGATCAAAGGTTGCGTTCAGCGATTGACTTTGCTTGACCAGTGTAGAGGAAAGCAGAGCATTTGTGAAAGTAAAATGAAAGCAGAGCTTTAATTAGTTTCTTTTTTATTTACTCCGTATATAGTTTTAACTAATTTTTAATTAGATTTTTATAATTTAAGCATTTTTAACTAGGTTCCCATAGTTTTTTTTAAAAAAATAACAAAAGAATCATGTTTGAAAATTAAAACATTACTAACAAACTCTTAGTTGAAATAGTAAAGAAAAGAATACGAATTGAAATCCTGGAAGTACATTTATTAGGAAATGTGAGACCCTTTTAAAAATCTTTAGTCTAATAAAACATTAAATATACCTAAAATGGAATGCATAGGGTAGGCATCATGGAATGTTCATTCCCTGGACCACATGTGAAATGGATCCTTTTTTATTTCACAACGATGTTTGAAGAAGTGTCTCAAATGCAGTGGCGGAAAAAGATTTTTTCTTTATGTCCGCACAATAAGAATTTTTTTTAAAAAAACTTTTAAATACATTAAAAAACAAAATAATATAAAAAAAAAAACTTCAACTTAACATGAAAAATAATAATCAAGAAATAATCAAGCCTATTACAATGAACGATTACAAAAAGATTCTTCGATTCTTCATTCCTTAAAAATATTATATTATATCTTCATCATCAATCTTATCAAACATATCTCGCTCAACATAAGTTAGCATGCATGAGTTAAACCAATCATCACTTATCCGATTGCGTAACTTATCCTTAACAAAGGTCATTCATCGAAAAAAAACCTGATCAACACTAAAGCTTGCTTCTACCTAAGAACGAAAGTCTAACTTTATCAACAAATAGACCAAATGGATAAACAATATCCTTTCTCTTCTCAACCATCTTCAAAGCAAGGTCAGAAATTGTTTTCAAATTAACAAAATTAGAATCAGCTCTTACATCAATAATAAAATTACCGAGACTTGAAGAAAGAAAAGGAATATTTGCAAACTCATCAAACTCCAAAGGATAGAATCTAGCAAACTCAAGCAACTTTTCTTTGTTAAAATTAGCAAATGAATCACGAGGATCAAGACAACTCAAACATTCAAGCAACCTGGTATTGACATTATCAAATCGATCACCCAACTCTTGAACTTGAGTATCTATCACTGTATTAAATAACTCCAACTTAAAGTAGTGCAAGAATGTGTATGATTCCAATCTCTGTCTTGATCTCCCTTTAGGACAATAAACATCATTCATATTTGGAATGTCAATATCATATATATTGGCAAAAATGTTCGTTTCTTGAAGCAATTCATCAAAACCATTATCTCTCACCTCTTGTAAATGAGACTTGACTACCTTCACTAAACCGATTGCATTTAAAAGGTCTTGATCTTTTCTTTGTAGTGCTCGTGACAACTCATAAGAAATCCCCAAGATCAATTTCATAAGATGCAACAAGAATGCAAATTCAAAATCCTCCATGGCATACAAAATGCAAATGCAACCTGCATCAGTTCTTGTAGCATCATTTTTCGGCTCGTTTTCGATAATTTTCATCAAGGAAATTATTGGAGAAAATAATGAGATAACACTTGCAACCATACCAAAATGGGAACCCCAACGAGTGTCTCCAGGTCACTTTAAGGTTGTCTCTTGATTTAAACCTTTTCCAATTGGTATTTCACCGCTACGAGCAATTCTTTCAACTATTTGCTCATATTGATTTATTTGAAGAATTTCCTTCCGCTTGCATGAACCCCCCACAATGGTAGCCATCTTTTGAAGCATGTCAAAAAATTATTGAATTTTTTGTGATGTTTTGCAACCTTCACAAGTGTCAATTGTAACTGATGAGTAAAACAATAAATGTAGAATGCAGATGTGTTGTTAGCCAAAATCAAACTTGTAAGCCCTTTGAATTCACCCCAAATATTACTAGCACCATCATAGCCTTGACCGCGACATTTAGACAAACTTAAACCAAGTTTAGAAAATAGCCTATCAATCGCTGCTTTTAGTGATCAAAAGTATTTGAAATATGAATTATACCAATAAAACATTCAACAATGGACCCTTTTTTGTTTACATACCGAAGTACAACCGCCATTTGTTCTTTAATTGCAACATCACGAGCTTCATCAACTAGCAAGGAAAAGTAATCACCGTTGATATCACTAATTATTGCTTTAACAGTCAAATCAACACAAGCTTGAGAAAGATCTTTCTGAATCATTAGTGAAGTCAATTTGTGATTATCGGGGGCATTTTGCAAGGTCACATGACTCATCTCTTTATTTGGCTTAGAATAAAACTTTGGAGTTTCAAGAAATAAACCTTGTTGATTTGAACTTTTAGATTCATCATGTCCCCGAAAAGGCTGACCATTTCGTAGTAGGTATCTAGCACAATCTAAATTAAAGAAGTTTTCAGCCGAATACGATAATCAATTTTTTGTTGTTCAGAAATATTTGAAAAGGCAATATCAATATGTTGCTTTTGCTTCATCAAATCTTGACAAGCTTGATAACATCTATTGTGAACACTCTTATGATCTCCAACATGAAGTTTGATTCTATCCTTCTTTTGCCAATTTTTGAACCCCACATCCGACAAATTCTTCCTGCGTCGAACCACTACCTTCAACCTCCATATCAAGTAGATAACAATACAAACAAAAACATGCATCTTTTGATACACCGTACTCCAACCAAGAACCAAATTCTTCATACCACTTAGGATTGAATCTATGCATTTTTCTATACATTTCTGTTTGAGGGAATGGTTTAAGAATTGGTTGAGTTGGCCCCTTGAGCAAATAAGCTCTCCGAATATCCTCTCTTTCTATAAGATTTGATGTCATTGAATAAATTTAAAGTCTTTTTCCCGTATTGGCTTCAAGATTTTCTATATTAATTTTTGCTTGAGGTGGTGATTGAAAACTTTGAAATTGATATGCTTGTGGTGGTTGATAGGATTCTTGGATAGTTGGAACTGAAATACTATTTAAAACTTGCTCACTTTGAGATTTTGAGTTCTATATTTGTGGGTTTTAGATGTTTGAAATAAGATTGTATCATCGACATTTTTTGAAAACAAAACAATAAAAAAAGTTGAAAAAAATAGAAAAAAAGTTTGGATTTAATGGACAAAAAAAATAGTACAAGAAAATCATAACCCAAAGCACACGCTCACACCACTAGTCACACGCATACATACTAGTCTTTTAGCAAAAAAATAAATAAATAATAATTAAACATACTAGTCACAATGTCACAACTCACGCATAAACCGACAGAAAAAAGGATCAGGAAGCTGAGAGGGTAGAGACTAGAGACAGATCACAGAGGTTCATATTTCGAATCGTACCTATTGTCTATGCAAGGCAAATGAAGCCGAAAGCTCAGATCTAGACTTGGCGGTGAAGGGAACTGCCAAAGTGGATCGGACTTGCTGACTTGGGCGAAGAGAACAGCGACGAAGGGCTTAGGGCGAACGGCTCGGTTAATTCTCAATAGCTCTTCTCTTCGGCCTTCCGCAAATTTACGGCCTTTTCTGTTTTGTTTTGTTTTTTTTAAAAAAAAAAATTACATCTCTCAGCTGAATATTTCCATCTTTCAATTGCTATTTTCCCGGCAGAGAGAATGGCGGAGATTTAGGAACAGATTTTTTTGTTTTTCATTTATTAAAAAAAAACTTCAAAATTACTGTCTGCACTGCGGCGATCGACGGCTACACTGTGGCTCCGCCACTAGTCCCACACTAAATGTATATCAGTCTTTGGTCTTATTTATAAGTCTATTTTGACCAAAAATTTGGTCTTATTTATAAATCCAGTTTCATGTAATAAATGAGTTTGTAATAATTTTATCTATATTAATTATACTCATGAAGATAAAGAAAGAGAAAACAGTTGAAAAATACTTAATTATAAATTATGACAAAGTTGAAAATTTACCACGTAATCATTGAGTTAACTACCTCTCTTGGTATGTGAGATTTGGTTAAAATAGACTTATAAATAAGACTAAAGTGGTACATCTATTTTAAAGAGGGTTCAAATTTTATTTTATCAAGTTGTGAGTGACTAAGAGCCCGTTTGGATGGTTTTTTTTTTATTATTATTAATTTATGTGTTTAGATGATAGCTTTTAAAAAAGCAAAAGTCACAAAAAAAAAAACCAAAATTCTGTTTTTTTTAAAGCATCAATTTGGAGCTTTAAAAAACAAAGCAATGAAAAAAAAGCACTTTTTTAAAAAGCTCATCCAAATGGGCCCTAACTCCTTTTATTAGACTCAACTCCATGAAATTGGGGAAGGAGATCTTCTCCTTATCTTTCTTTTCATTTTCTCTCATCAGCCCCATCTGGGCTATTGAATGGGAAAATGAGAAAAAAAATTAAAGTGGCACTAGTGCAAAAAAGAGCTTTAAGACCACCTCATTTAGACCAGACTTTCGACGCACTGGTCTTAAAGGTATGACCGGTGGCAGTTTTGTAAATATAAAGAACTTCTTATACATGATCATTTTTTCATAGGTCTTAAATATATTATTCGCACTCGTTAAAAAACTAGCCGGTCTTAAAAATGTTATTAAAAAATATTCAAATATCAATTACTTTATGGAGAAATCTCACACAAATGGACTAATATTTTCTCGCGGTCCAAAATAATAAGGAAAAAAATTAAATATAAAGGTAATAAAGTTTTAAGACCGAACATATTTAAAAGTCGGTCTTAAAAGTTATTCTTTTAAGACCGGACATAAAATGCGGCCGGTATAAAATTTAGAAAAAGAGTGCGGATAAAAAATTAATTACTTTTAAGATCGGACCATAATATGACCGGTCTTGAATATTAATTATTAAGACGGTCTCTTTTTATATCTGGTCTTAAAAATGAACCGCCAAATAAACATTTCTTCGCGCGAAAGCTTTTGTTACTCTCACCGAAGAACCTCTCGTTCACGTTGCGAAACCCTTCCCGTTGCATTACCTTTCTTCGTCCGTCTTGAAAATGAACGGTGAAAACGATTCTATTCGTGTTCCGGAACGCCAGCTTATTGGTATGATCGGTGTAGTGAGAACGAACCCTCTTCATCTCACAATGAGCCTCGTAACCGCCCTGCACGCCGTGGTAGAAAAGGCACACGAATGATGGATGTAACCCTAAGTCGGACTTCTGGGTCAAGGCTGGAGATTCAGTTTGATGAAAAGTTGAAACCTTTCGGTCCCAAGAAATCCAAATATACTAGTTTTGTTGGTTATCTAGCACGCAAGAAGGTTATCATCTTGACAGATGAGTGGAAAAATGTGGATGTTCGCACGCAGAAAGGATCCTATTTGGGACACTATCTAGCTTACATACACCGTCCCGATCAATCGGAAGTTAAAAGACAAGACATTGTCTTATTGTGCTGATCGATGGAGGAAGTTTAAGACCTTTCTAGCTAACAAGTATATTTTTTCCGAGGTTCAGCTTGAAGAAAATGCTTGGGACAAGTACACATTTATTGATGAACAAACTTGGCAAGAATTTGTTCAGCTGCGGACCACTCTTGAAGCTCTGGTGAGTTCATATTTAGTTTTGTTTGCCCTTTTGTGTGCTTATTAACCTGTGCGGATATGTGAATGTTATTGTGTTCATCTAATCCTGTTAGTTAAATGGTTTGGTGTGTGAATAGAAGTATACATTTCCTGCCTTTGTCTATGCAAGTCTGATATGTAAACCCTGAAAAGGTAAAATACTAAGAAGGTATTAGGGAAATAATAATGGCATAAGAGTCAAGCCATTATTATAGTCTTAGTTCTGTTATAGTAGGTAATGGTTAGACATTGCTGTTAGTTAGGTAGTATGTTAACTGTGTAATGGTTTCGGTGCAAGCTGTTATTGGGCCTTAAGAGTCAAGCCTCTAACTATATGTAAGAGGTTAGTCTAATATGTGTAGGAACCAGTTATGATGAATGAATGAATTGACTGAGTTGGCAGCATTTCTGCAACTCCCTTTCCTCTGTTTCTCCCAATTTCTTCTACAATTCTACATCTTTCTTAAATAAAATGTTGAAACTTGATGAAGTGAATTTGACTAACGTTTGACGTTCATATGAAGTAGAAGATCTCTAAATTTTGTTAGTGAGATGGCTAGAATTCATAATTAATAGTTTTTTTTCAATTCTGATTCACAGAAAAAGAAGGGAACAAGCACAGGAGATAGGGAGAAAGAATGATTGCCCGCATAAGGCTTCTCGCGGCGGATATGAAATGGCCGAAAAAGAATTGATGGCGACCAAGCGAAAGAGATTGGAAGATGAAGTCGAATCCAATCCTTCTGCGATAGTTGATCAGCCATCTCCAATACGTCGCGAGGAGTTGTGGTTGCATATTCGGCAAAAGCCGAGCGACGCCTACACGAGTGAACAAACTCGTGTAGTTACTGAAAGAATTGTAAGTATCGTTATTGTTATTTTTTAGTTACTAAACATGTTTCATTACTAAACTTCTCATTATCTGTATCTTACAGGAAGATCTTAAAAAGAAAGAAGCAGAGGATCTTTTGTGTCGGGCGGGAGGAATGATGTTCGACCGTTGCGACCGGAAAATCGGATCACGCGGGGCGTGTAAGGGGGGTTGGAGGACGGGTAGGCCTGAAGGAATACTTTGGTAAATCCAAACGCCACAAACAAAGTATGGTTACCCGAGAGGAGATGGAACATACGCTGGCTAAAATAAGTGATGAAGCAGCGGCTAAAGAAGCAATGTTTCAATCCATATGAACAGACGCTGGCCAAATTAAGTGAGGAAGCAGCGGCTAAAGAAGCAATGTTTCAAGCCCAGATGAGCCAGATGAAGGAGAAAATGAATCAGATGAGGCTATTTTTGAGCTCTCGTCCAGAGAGCAGTGTTCCCGTCACACATTCACCTGCACATATGCAGCAGAGCACTAAAGGGAGCTGCATTGTTGGACAGTCAAAGCAACCTTGCTGCCTGTATATGGAAAAACCTCATAGACTATTAGTTGCAAAAGGGACTGTCCACAACTTGGGATCAACTGTACACCACCAACAAATGGATGATGATGAAGTCAGAGTGTCAGTTGAAAAGGTGATCGTTGATGCACCTCTCCTCTCCCAACTGATGAGCTGAAGCTTGTGAGTGATGTCAAGGGAACCTTCATCTCTTGGCCAGTGAAGCTTGTACATGTCTCTACTCCTCCTGAAGCTTCATCCCCTCCTCCTCAAGTTCCATCCCCTACTGCTAATTTGACTGCCAAGGAAAAAATATCCGATTTGGTAAAAAAAAAAGGATATTTTAAAGATAAATCGTGGCATGTCAATGAAGTAGTAGGTGTCCCTCATCCTGAAGAGGTTTACCTTGACAGCGTAGATGTAACGTCCCTGCCGCTTCCTGGATAGGAGCTTACTGATGCAATTGTTCAAATGTTTATGAAGTAAGTATCTTCTTCTAAGAGTACATAATTTAAATGTCTTGTTTAGACACACATAAATATATACTAATTCCCTGATCGATGTCATTATTGTAGGTACATGCATCAAGAATTGGTTGAACATGGCAGAATCAATGATTTTGGATTCTTGTGCCTAGTCTATGCAAGTACAACATCCTTGGAGTTGAGACAAGAATACATGTCAACTAGGGTGTGTGAAGTGATAAGAAAGGTGTATGTGTTTCCATACTACCACAGGTACATATCACAATTTTTGTATGCAATTCACTTAATATAATTCTGCTACATATATCACCGAGTAATTTATCGCTATGAATTTTTAGCCGCCATTGCGCTTGTCCTCATGTGTATGGAGGATCATAAAGTTATCTTCTTATGCTCCACTCACAAAGGAGCTGTAGCCTATATTGACGCAGAGCGTCAACAAGTAAGCATGTCATTTTGATTCTCTTGTCTGAAATCTCTACTGTGAATTTTCAGTGAACATTATTGATAAATTTGTGATTTTGATGATAGTGCCATGAGGACCTTCCAAGTCGAGGTAAAAAAGGCGTGGGTCTCGTGCCACTTATCCTAAATGGTTAAAACCAGAGGTTAGTACATATTTGGACACTGGCACACTGCCTTGTGAACTTGGTCAGTAAACTATATATGCTAGCTTTTATATATATATTTCTTGTTCGTTTTAGACCCATCGGCAACCAATGGGGTTCAACTTATGTGGCATGTACATCATGAAACACATGTATGATGTTATCACGGGAGGAACGACAAAATTAACTGCAAAGGTAAATGTATTTGATGTTACATATTATGGCTAAATTTAGTTTTACGGCTTAATGTTACATATGAAATATGCACGCAAGTTAATTCAAATTTATGTCTTTGATGTTACGTAGGTTTGCCGGACCTGCTCCTTTCCCGATGATGAAGTGGAGCACATACGCAATGTGTTTTGTGAATATCTGTATGACCTAATTAAGTCCTAAATTCATTTGTAAAATATACGCACAATGTGTAATTCAATAATAAATTTGTATATTTTTTCAAAAAATTCGTTCATTCATTCTAGATATTTAGTGCTTGAAATTTGAGGTACAAGATGTTGTAAATGAGAAAAAAGAGACTATCTAAAAGTCCGGTGCTAAAAGTCTTGGTTTATTTCTAAAAATATGGCGAGACATTTAGGACCGCATAATTATTAAACTTCCGGTGCTAAAAGTCTTCGTTTATTTTAAAAAAACTATGGCTAGACTTTTAGGATTGGACGTATTTATTTGTCCGGTCTTAAAAGTCTTCTAAAAATATGTTAGACTTTTAAGACCGCATCTTTATGTTATGACCGGTCCTAAAAGTCTACGTTTAATTAACTAAAAAATATGTCTAGACTTTAAGACCGTAAATTTGTTAAATAACCGCTCCTAAAAGTCCATCTTCTTCATTTATTTTAAAAATATAGCGAGACCTTTAGGACCGCATATTTATTAAACCTCCTAAGTGCTAAAAGTCTTCGTTTATTTCTAAAAAAACTATGGCTAGACTTTTAGGACCGCATATTATTTAAACATCCGATCCTAAAAGTCTTCTAAAAATTCGCTAGACTTTTAGGACAAAATGTTTATATTATGACCGATCCTAAAAGTCTACGTTTAATTAACTAAAAAACATGTCTAGACTTTTAGGACCGTAGTTTTGTTATTTGTCCGCTACTAAAAGTTCATAAAAATATTTTAAAAAAATATGGCTTAACCTTTAGGACCGTGTATTTGTTAGCTCTTAATAATTTTTGACTCAGTTTATAGACAAATTTTTAGGGTTCAAGACAACCGAGGTTCTGGCGTTCTGCTCAAGCTAGGACCCTCGTTGTCTTCGATGTTACCTCTCTTAATGTTGAGCAGCATTATCGGTTTCCCTTTTCGTTGTCTCTTTTCTTTTTGTCGGAAAAATAAGGAAGATACTGAAAGGAAACTGAAAATATTCAACTCAGGTCGAGGTAACACCGACGACAACGACGGTCCAACCTTGAGAAGAATAGTCACTTTGTTTGTTTTTATTCGAATAAGGAAAACGATCTTTTTTTTTTGTTTTTTTTTTGTATATTCTTAACTGTATTCTGCGAATTTTTAATGTTGATTTACACGAGGACAAAGTTTTGTTTGTTTCCTTTTTGTCGGAAAAAGAAAGAAGATAATGAAAAAGACATAGCGATCGAATATGGAAACAATTTTTTTATTATTATATTTTTTTACTGTTGCCCCGTGAGGAGGAGAAGAAAAGCGGCGCAGTACAGACAAAAAAAATAGAAAAAAATCTACTCCCCCCATCTTTGTCGGAGGGGAGGGAGTCGTCGGAGACGTCGTCATCTTCAGGATGGTACTCAACGTCCTGGGCGTCGAGTACCGCCTGCAGCTTGTCGTTAAAGCGTGATAGACCTGAAATAGCTGGCCACAGCATCGGTCTATATGAGCAAGGCGGGCCAGAATGTGTTGAATCATCTAGTAGATTGTTGGTTCCGGAGGCAACGGAGGAGGAGGACCTCGTGGTGGTGGAGCATCCATTACTGTAGATGTTTCAGAAGTGATGGAGAAGAATGTGAAGGAAGTAAAGTAACATTGAGTTTAAATAGAGAACCCTGCCTGACCAATGTGAAACGCCGGAAACAATAACGAGGAGACACATAGTTCCTCAGAATACGACGAGACGCCTAGTTGGGAAGTTTATCTGGAAGTCGAAGAGACTCTGAATCATTCATTTGAACAGAGTGTAAGGATACGACTTTGAATCATTCAATTGAAAAAAATAAATGAATTCTAGGACCAGATACAAGGTAAAAGGTCGATCTTAAAAGTGATTGAATTGATTAAAAAATAAATAATAGACTTTTAGGACCGGACATAGTATAAAAGGTCAGTCTTAAAATCAATTGAATTGAAAAAAAAATAGACTTTTAGGATCGGATATATTATTAAAGGTCGGTCTTAAAATCAATTGAATTGAAAAAAATAAATGAATTCTAGGATCGGATACAAGGTAAAAGGTTGGTTTTAAAAGTGATTGAATTGATTAAAAAAATAAATAATAGACTTTTAGGACCGGATATATTATAAAAGGCCAGTCTTAAAATCAATTGAATTGAAAAAAAATAAATAATATAATTTTAGACCGCATATTTATTGACTCCTCATACCTATCTGTCCTTATTAAACTCCTCATATCTCGTAACTCCACACTTCGTCGCTCTTAAAAATATAAACTCTTCATACCTCTTTGTCTTTATTAACTCCTCACAATCTCGTAACTCCACTCTACGTGGCCCTTTGCCCCAACTACTCAAACCATGGTTAGATACAAGAAAACCGCTCGTAGGGGTACTCTTACTCCTGATGCTCATGCCTTCCGTAGATCGTTATATGGTGCGCCTCCTCCAGTGAGAGTGCGTTCTATTGTGACATAAGAGTCTCGGGTCGTTGGATCCATTGTTATTTCGGACGATGAAGAGGTTGCCGCACCCCCCCTCCAGCCTTTAGACCATGAAGAGGTTCCTGCTCCCCCTCTCCAACCAGTTGGCCCCAGCGCGCCTACCGCTGACCCCTCTCCTCTTTCCTCTAATGATGCATTGCGGCTGATGCGAATAAGACAAGAACTTGCTGATCTCCGGCGGGAAGTTAATGCTTTTCACGCCGATATCGCCAAGGATGTTTAGTCAAATTCTTGTTTTTTTATAATTTTTTGCTTGTTTGTCTTTTTTTTTTCTTGTGTACGTGCATATTCACCAGTAATGTATGAATCATTAAGAACTAAGTTTGTGTCTTTATTTTGTTCATATTCTCCAGTAATTAAAGATGCTTATTCTCTAGTTTTTCTTTAATTTTTATTCATTCAGTTGCTACTGCGTTCGCCAAAGCCAATCCTCATTAATGATGACTTTTAGGACCGGATGTTTAATAAGACTCGGGTCTTAAAATTAAATGAAAAATAAAAAATTAAGACCAGAGTCTTTTAACCCTCCGGTCCTAAAAATTTAATTATATATTTAGGACCGGCTACTTTATAACTAACCGGTCTTAATAAAATCCAAATTAATAAAACATGTCTCTGTCGCACGGAATATTAAATTTCCCTCTTTGAACTTCTCTTCTCGTGCCGAAAGTGATTACTCAGGTTTTGTCTCTAGTGTTTTTGTGTTGCTTCGTCGACTACTTCGCGTTGCTCTCTCGACAATCACTTTCTGGTTCCTTAGCTAAACGTCTATAGACCAAGTAAAGAGGTGTTTCGGTTATATAACTTTATGGTTTTCTAGGTTGAACGAAATCGATGAAATGTTCTTATGGGTTTCTCTCATTGTTAATGAATATTGTATTTTGAAGATTATATTTGCGCTTTATGTAACATCCTGAATTTTGAGCATCTAAATTTGATAATAAGCCTAAATTAGGCGGACGTCTAAGCCCAGTTCAGGGGGTATGACATTCCCGAATAGGGCTATAACTTCAGCCAAGGGACAAATAGGAAAAAAAAATTATGAAATAATATTTCAAAGATATAGAATTACTGTGATGAAATTAATTATGGAAAATTTGGCCTTAATTATTATAAAGTTATTAGTTGGAATTAAAGGCATATTTTTTCCCATAAATTAAGGCAAATAGTTGGGAAATCATTTTTTGCCTAAATATTTTGGAGACGATATTTTATAGCCTAAAGAATTTAATTGAGAAAGAAAGAGTTTTGTTTGGAATTTAGGATTTATTTTGAGAATTTATTTGATAACCAAGTGTTAGGGGTAAAATAGCAATTTTTGCCATCACAAATTCAAAAATGAATACTAGGACGTGCTCTTATACATAAGCCATGCAATACCTCATCACATGCAACACCAATAAACTATTTTTTTGATATATACCAATAAACTATTTCAATCAAGACCAATTCAGACAAAAAGCAAAAACAGCCGTCCATATATATATATATACCTAACTAAACCTTCAACCCATTATCCCTTTTGGCCCATATATACAATAGAACACTCAGGCCCATTACTCTCATCTCTCAACACAACCCAAACCATCCACATATCTGCACCAAAACGCACAGCTAACAAAATCATCTATTAGCCATATTAGATCAGCTACAACACGTAATAATAAAAAGAAAAAGAAAAAGAAAAAGAAAAGAAAGAAACACTGAGGCAGATTGAACACGCAAGTGATCAGCAACTATTCACGCAAAGCAGACTCGGACCATACTTCTTGAGCTCCACACCACTTCCCCACTCCTCTTTATATCAGCATATTAGTCAGCAACAAAGAAGGAAAGAAACAGAAACAAAAAAAAAAAAAATCGGACGTAGAGGGGGAGAGACGAGAGTTGTAACGAGAGCAAGGCGGAGAAAACGAAGGAACTCATTGTGCAAGCTTGAGGAATCAACCTAGGTAAGTTCCTTAAGCCTTATGTTTCCTATTTTTTTATAACCATCAAAGTAAATATTTGTTTTTTATAACTTGTCTAGTAAGGGTTATAAAGACTCTAAAGTGACATAGTCAACCCTTCCTAACATTTTTTTTAAAGGACATGACACTTAATATAATAGATAAATAAATAATAATAAATATTATTATTATTTATTAGGAAGGGGAAATTAATAATTCTGACGATCTTACTTTATGACACTGAAGAAGTTCGAATTTCTAATATCGGAGGTTGTAGTTACTCGCGAAGTTGAGATTGATTTTTGGTATGTGTTTGAACTCCTGAATTAAGGGCAATGTGATAATAGTTAGGCTTTACTTGAGGATTTAGTAAACCACTTTCCACTTGTTATGTGTATTGGTATGTTGTTTGTGAGTATTTTATGAAATAATTATGAATATTTTAATAGAAATTTCCTTGTGGATCATATGATTTGAATTGTGAAATATATGCACATATTTATATATGTATAACAATTGAGAAGTGATATATTATGACATGTATATGAGAATTATTTTAAATAACATGATATGAATTTAAAAATCTTGGAAAATTCCTGTTAAGCTATTTATTGTGATAATTATGGTAAAGGGTTGAATTGGGAAGAAATGGAAGTAATTTATTCTACCACGTGGTGAGGCCTCCATTGGTGCACAATGGTTGGCTTTCTATTGTCCCACCTTTGTTCAATGAGGGGACCCTTTCTAGTTCAATGAGGGGCTACGACACCCCACTAGTTCAATGAGGGGAAAGACCCATGGTCTGGGACATGTGCTCTGAAAATTTTGCCCGGTCCTCATCACATGACCAGTGAGCTTTTGAGTAGCCAGTAACATGGATGTAACTTAGCCCATGGGTCTAGTTGGAGGAAATAAGGTGGTTCGGTTGGATTGATGGAAGGCATCTTGAGAATTGTGTTAATGAAAAATTGTACTACCTAATTTATGATACATAATTTATTATATGAAATTTTGTGATGTGGATATTGGTAAATTATATTTTTAATATTTTGTTATAAAAATTGTTCCACTTGGCACCTCACTAGCATGTATAAGTATTCATAATAAGTTGGATTGATGGTTACCACATTTTTCAAGTGTTAGTTCCCGTACGGGTCCATCAGGGAAGACCTCGGAAGCTTAGGCTACTTCTGCTAAGAGTAGTGCTTCTTTTTTTTGGTTTATGTTGGATGATTGTATATTGTCACGTTATGACTCATTTTGCATACTTTGATTTATTTTGTATATTTTGGTAGTTGATGAACTATTACTTAGTGGTTGATCAACACTTAATTAGTCATTATGTTAAGTTCAAATGGAGGACGTTATACTTTAGACCTACCCAACTGACCAACAAATGTTTTTAGGTTACTCTTGCTGTCTACAACATCAACGTTCGTGGCGGGAGAAGAAAGACTCCGCAAACGCATTTGAATTTATATGCTACAGGTAAGTCCACAAGACTTTCACGCGATGCATTTAATTTCCTCGTCATGCTTTTATTTTGCTTCTTGGATTCACTATGATACATTTATGACCAAAAGTGATTCTTCGTTATGCATTTAATGAGCAAGTTTCTCCGTAAAAAAAAAATTGACATAACTGACATTGAGCATAAATATGCATTTGGTGTTGCCTTATTTTATATGCAAGTGTCAATTTTTTTGGATTATGTATGTTAAATCTTTTCGTCTATAGGAATTCTACTATGGATCACAGTTGGATAACTGCGTTACGGACGAGTGTTGAATATCAGAATGGGGTGAGAGACTTTATAGAATTTGCTAAACAAAATACCCATGATGATAATGAGAAGTTTTATTGCCCTTGTGTAAAATGTTTGAATGAGAGGCGACTAAATCCTGAAGTTATCCACACACATTTAATTTGTGAAGGATTTTGTAAGACTTATAAAGTATGGGTATGACATGGTGAAAAAATACCAAGTGGGTCTCAACATGCCTTTGATGATAATGACACGGATATGGATGATCACATAGAGAACATTATTCGTGATGTAAGAGAAGATGATTTTCATCAATCACATGCATATGGTAATATGTGCGGATGCGAGACCCCGCTATACCCTGGTTGTAAAAAATACCAATTGTTGAAACGCCGTATTGAAATTGGTAAGCTTGAAGGCACGTCATGGATGGAGCGACAAGAGTTTTTCTGAAATGCTTGAGGCTTTTAAGGACATGCTTCCGGATGATAATGTGTTGCTGCATCGATACTATGATGCTAAGAAAATACTTTGTCCACTGGGGATGGAGTACAAAAAGATCCATGCATGCCCGAATTATTGTGTATTGTATAGAAAAGAGTTTGAAGAGAAGCAGAATTGTCCGATATGTGAAACCCCAAGGTTCAAGTCAAATAAGGGGCCTGCAAAAGTGTTGTGGTATCTTCCAATCATATCAAGGTTCAAGCGGTTGTTTGCGAATTAAAATGATGCAAAAAATTTGAGGTGGCATGCAGATGAGAGGATTTCTGATGGAAAGCTTCGACATCCGGCCGATTCTTCTCAATGGAAGAAAATCGATCATTTATTTCCGAACTTCGGCGAAGAACCTAGGAACCTTAGGCTTGCCTTTAGCACGGATGGCATGAATCCATATGGAAGCCTTAACAGCATACATAGTTCATGGCCTGTGCTCCTTATTATTTACAACTTATCTCCAATGTTATGCATGAAACGAAAGTACATCATGCTGTCTATGTTGATTTTGGGACCAAAAACAACCCGGAAATGACATTGATGTTTACCTTCAGCCCTTGATTGAAGACTTGAAGGAGTTGTGGGAAGAAGGTGTCGATGTTTTTGACTCTTTCAAGAAGGATGTGTTTAAATTGCGAGCCATGATATTGTTGTACTATAAACGACTTCCCAGCATATGGGAACTTGTCAGGGTATAGTGTAAAAGGCCATAAAGCATGTCCGGTTTGTGAAGAAGGCACACACTACCATCAACTTCAACATGTAAGAAAGACGGTTTATCTTGGACATAGGATATTTCTTAGACGGGGCGTCCCATATCGTTGATTAAAGAAAGCCTTTTTTGGTGGCCAGGAGTATGAAGATGCTCCAGTGGCATTGACTGGAGCAAGTTTATGAAAAGGTGAAAAATCGTGTCATCTTCGTAAGACCGCAAAGAGTAGAAAAGAAACAAATATATGGAAAAAGAGATCTGTATTCTTCGATCTTCCATGTTGACGCAATCTTGATGCCATATGTCATGCGGGAGAAAACTTATTGTCCCCGGCACGCTTCTCATACTTTGTTTAAGGATGAGAAACAAAGTTTTTGTGGATGAGAAA
This sequence comes from Acacia melanoxylon, assembly GCA_019022615.1. Taxonomy (NCBI): domain Eukaryota; kingdom Viridiplantae; phylum Streptophyta; class Magnoliopsida; order Fabales; family Fabaceae; genus Acacia; species Acacia melanoxylon. The sequence goes on along the minus strand of JAFJYJ010000012.1, from coordinate 7,014,850 downwards.
CGTGTTTTACATGGCACAAAAGTTCCCTCGAGGTATTCTTCAAATTTTAAGAAGCTTGTATCGATGAAGGACTTGAAATTAGTAGGCCAAAAGTCTCATGATTGTCATGTCTTGATACAACAGCTACTCCCAGTAGCTATTCGAGGCATCCCTGAATATGATCTTTAGGTCGTTTTGACTAGACTTTGTGTCTTCTTCAATGCGGTTTGTAGTAAAGTTTTTGAGATATAAAAGTTGGATGAATTGGAGAATGAAGGATATCTTATCTTGTGCCACCTTGAGAAGCTTTTTCTTCCTATCCTTTTTACATCATGGTTTATCTAATTGTTCATCTAGTGAGGGAGATAAAGTTGTGCGAACCTATCCATTTACGGGGGATGTACCCAATTTAAAGATCTATGAAATTCCTAAAAGGGTACGTGAAGAACGCATACCGCTTAAGCATCAATTGTTCGAAATATGTTTATGAAGAAGCCATGAAATTTTGTCAAAATTATTTGGCCAAAGTAAGACATATTGGGCTTCCAAAACGTCGATCTTTGAAGGGGGAGACAAGGGGGCTTCGATAAAGAGTGTGGATCCCGATAAATTGTCACAAGTCCACTTATACATCTTGAATAATGTTGATGAAGTTCAAGCCGATATAGCTGCACATAAAGAAGTCAGAAAGGAAAGAAAATCATCGAATGACTAAACAAAGGTTGATTATGGAGAATAACGAACTTTTGCAAACTGGTTCAAACAAAAGGTCGAGGGAGAGGAATGTGTTTCTGATACAATCAAATGGTTAGCACGTGGTCCTGAGGTTGATGTCATAAGTTGGAATTCGTATGTGATTAATGGTTATACATTTTACACGAAGTCCCTAGATAATAGGAGCACCGTTCAGAACAATGGTGTTATGTTAAAGGCTGAATCTATGCACTTCTCCAGTTCGAAAGACAAGAGACCTTTATTGGCAGTCATGCCATATTATGGGGTTATTGAAGAAATTTGGGAGGTAGACTATGTTAAAATTAGATTTACCATTTTCAAATGCAAGTGGGTTAATGTCAATAATGGTGTTCAGATCGATCGGCTAGGATTTACATTAGTCGATGTCAATGGTAGAAGTTTTGGAGATGAACCTTTTATTATGACAGACCAGGAAAAACAAGTGTTCTATATCACCAATTAAGAAAATAAAATGTGGTCTGTAGCTCTCCAAAGACAAAGGGTCATTGATATTGATGAGGAAAGTCATTCAAATTATGGTCTTCCTGAGAGTACTCCTTTTTCAAGGGGTCTACCGAACATGAACGAAGAAGATGAAGCGGATAATGAGCCCGACATAAGAAATGATCATCAAGAAGGGATATGGGAGGATATCACTTTATAAAAGAGTCAATTCATAAGGTAATATTAATATGCAAAATTCTTTGAAAACTTTAAGGTTTTAACTATATTATATTCCTTCTATGTTCTTAAACAATGTCACTGACTATGAAGTTTGTTCTTGTTTTATTTTTGTGGCAGGATGGGATCCAAAGGAGCATGTTATAAAAGAGGATGTTACGTTGTTGGGTGGGAATTAGATGAAGGCATGATGAATATTACATTGGGCATGTATGTTGTATTTGTAACTTATTGTGTATTGGCATTAGGGATGTCCAAAAAACCCGAGGTCCGGTCTGACCCGACCTGGTCTGGCAGGACAAAAAAATGGTCTGAGACACTTTGAGTAGACCGGACTAGACTGATATGCTCGGGCCGGACTGGACATTGGGCCAAGGGCTCAGACCCCTTGGTCTGGTCCAGTTTGGCCCGATAATGATTTTTTTAAAAAATAAAATAAAATAAATATACCCTGTATAGTGCCGACTCAGCAAGCACTGCTCCTCCTCTCCGTCGTCTTCGACTCTTCTAGGAGTCTCGAGTCCTCCGCTACCTCAGTAAGTCGTCTCGAGTTCTCCGTCGATCTCAGTCAGCCGTTTTGAGTCCTCCGTCAGCCACTACTCGTCAAGACTCTCGACACTCGACCTCAGTTCCAGATCTGAAAATTAGGAGAAGTGCAAAGCGAAGTAGTCGAAGATAAAGAAGAATCAAAGCTCTGGATTCAAAAGTTTCAGATCCGTCAATCTTACCGCCGATGATGGTAATGGAGTTGTGGAAGTTGAAGACGAAGTAGAGAAAACAGAGATGAGCTTTAGTTATAATGCCTCAAAACCTATGGTAGAGATCTTCGAAGAAGCCATACCCATCCCTCTCTCGCTATCGGCTAAATATATCCAGCTTCATATTAGCAAAATCTACTCTCCTTCAGTTTTGGGCAACGACAGTAATGGTGAGACACTGAGACGTCCAGGTGACGTCGAAGATAGATGAAGAAGGCGATGACATTTAGTTTTGGAGGCTGGGTAGTTTGGGTTGAGAGTGAGGTTAGCCCAAAGAAGGCAAAAAAAAAAAAAAAAACAGTCTGGATCGGTCCGGAGTGTCCAGAAGTCCATTGGATGCAGTCCCGGCCAGCTCGAGCTCGGTCTTGGACCGGACTGGACCTCACTCAGCCGACTTATCCAGCCCGAGGTCCTATTAGGACCAGACTTCGGGTTAAGGCTAAACCGGTCCAGTCTGGTCCATGGACAACCCTAATTGACATTGTAAGTAAGTTGTCTTATTGTATAAATTAATTTAGGTGTTGTAGTCATAGTATAATCATTAATTAAGAAGTCACATAACTCATGGTGAATAATATTTGTATTCTTTTTCCCAATTCAATTTATTCATAATTGTTCATAGCTTGTACTTAAAGTATCGAGTTTTAAGTGCTGGATTGGGTGGTGGATTTGTGAATATATATGATCGGAAGAACGAAACATGGAAAAATTCGGAAAATTTAGACCAATAAATAGGCCGTCTTAAATGTTCAATTGTTAAGACCGGATGTATTAATATGTCCGGTCTTAAAGGTCATGTGTACATATTTGATATTAAGCCGGTCTTAAAGTTTGTCTTTTAAGACGGTGTATTTATATGTCCTGGTCTAAAAATTCAATTTTTAAGACCGGACGAATTTACCGTCCGATCTTGAAAGTCAGTCTTTTAAGACTGCGTATAATTAGTCGTCAGGTCTTAGAAGCCGCTATTTTTTAGACCGGATTTATTTTTGTCCGGTCTTATAATTTTGTTCTTTTAAGAGCGGCCAAGTTTTTGCCCGGTCTTAAAAGTTGAGTTTTAGGACCGAACAAAAAATATTTCAGCTATATTTAGTACGAATTTTAAGACCTAATTTTTTAAATGTCGGTCTAAAAGAGTTTCTTTAAGACCGGTTCGAGTTCGGTCTTAAATGTGGACTTTTAATAATTTGGAACAAGACCGGGTCCACGGTCCGGCCTTTACGACGCTCTCTTTTGTCCGGTCTTAAAGTCCTTTTTTGCACTAGTGTGGCATTATATTAATTATACGGATATGATTTAGAGATTATGAGGGATAATGAGAAAATGATGAGGAGAGTATCTCAACCCTGAAATTGGTTCTAATTTTAATTTAATTTCTTTTTCATGTATTTTTACAAGTGGGCTCCTTGATTGGGCTCTCTAATTTTTTGAAACATACAGTTGGGCTCTTTTTTACAGATGGGCCATCATCGTCGACATTTACTTCGCCCCATCATATTTTTCGTGACGGGACCCCGCTGGCGCTAACTGACGGATTGGGAGAGAATAAACGCAAACGTAATATTTAACCAAAAAAAAACGCAAACGTAATAACTTCACAGGGAGCGAAAAGTTTTGCCGCTTAGCTCTGCGCGCGAGAATATTATTCAAAGTGAAAATGCAAAATGAGCTCGCGTTCCCGCCAATGACATCACCTCTAATCTACGTTGTTCATTTCATTGATTTAGTTCAATCCTCGATTCACTCTTTCAAAGCGCAGATCTTCTTCTCCATTCTGCACAAGGGAGTTTCAGGGAAAATGGATATGTCAGAGATAGCCAAGAAGCTCGGACTATCAGATTCCAAACTCGCTGTGCGAAAAGCAATGGAACTCCGGCGCCTATGTGACGTTCAATTTGATTCCTCTGTCATTGGAGTTGTAAGCTCAGTCCCATTGAATCTCTGGGTTTCCGGTTATACATTTCCAGATGCTGACTATTCAGCTTGTTAATTTTTATCTGTAGGGGGAAGTTTGTAAAGCTATAATTTGCTTGGAAATTGCCGCCACCAGGTACCTTAGCCGATGCTTAGTGTTTTTGACCAACTTTTCCTTTCTTAGTTGAGTTCCTGCAATGGGTTCTTTTGATTATGTTATTTAGCTATTTTTTTGTCGTGCAGGATGGGAATCCTGTTCGATCGATTGAATGCCATCAGGCTAAGTGGGATGTCGGAAAAGGCATATATCAGATCGCACAATTTGTTGCACAATGGTCTTGGAGTCAAGTTGGTTTTATCTCTATTCTCTTGAGATTTTGCTTTTGTTTAATTATCAGTTTATGGTTGCGCTACATCTGAATGGACGTTTTACTGAATTGGTAAATCATTTGGTGCTATAGGACAAAGCTTGATGTCAGGGAATTAGCTATTCAATTTGGGTGTGTCAGAATTATTTCATACGTTCGAGATGGTTTGAAGCTGTATGTTCCAAATTTTCTCTGCCTCTTTCTCCAATTCCTGCATATGGTGAAATACCTGCAAGATGTTTGACAAAATGCTTCTAAGGGGATTATAATTGTATCAGCGTTCCTGTTTCATTGTGCGTCTATTTCTAAGGGAATTAGAGACGTCTTATTGTGTTCCTTATTCTTTTCAGTTATAAGGAACGTTTTCTTGCATCACTGCCTGCTTCTCGGCGTGCAAGTGCTGACTTCACTCGTCCTGTATTTATTGCTGTTACTTTTTATTTATGTGCGAAGAAACACAAGGTACCTACCTACATTTTCCATACCCTAAGATAGGATATGAATTGCTTCTATGTGGTTTAACCAGTATTAAACGTCTTTTGTGCAGCTCAAAGTAGACAAGCTTAAGTTAATTGAACAATGTGGTACCTCTGAAGCCGAATTTTCCAGTGTAAGTGCCATAAACTTTGGTATCTTCAATTAATGAGTGTTCCAGTTTGATGTTAGCTCTCTTAAACTGAATGAGTGTCTACTGCAGGTTTCTACTTCCATGAGGGACTTATGCCATGACATTTTTGGAGTTGCCAAAGAAAAGAAGGATCCGAAAGAAGTGAAAACAAATAGAGGTATTTTCCCACTGTGCCGTTAATTTTATTGCATCAATTGTGCGCCAAATGACGATTGAAGCTCCTTCCCCCCATTAATGGATCTAACATTAAAATTCTTGTTCAGATTTATTGGATGCGTTGCCAGAAAAAAGGAGAACTGAAGATGGTGGTTATTCATCTGATGAAGGACCAAATGTACTAATCACATTCATCTTTACATGTGCTCTTTTTTCCCTTGTAGTGAAGTTTAATCTGGTCTATTCAACACTCTGTGAGACGCTTCTATGCTAAGTCAAGTGTCCTATACTTTTGATGCTGCCTTCCACACCATGATGATTGATATAATGAAAAAAATATCGTATATCAAATTGATTCTTTATTTTTTATCTTGTTTCTGTCTTGCTATATGCTTTTTAAGTGGAATAGGCAGTTACTCAACTGAACTCCATTAATCTTCAATCCAAGATATATTTAATTTTTTGTATCTCTAAGTTGATCTATAACAATAGTGGCATGTACTGAAAGACCAACTGGGATGACTAAAGTATGATTATTATGAACTTACAGTATTGCCATGAAGTTATAGGTTAAGTATGGTTAACATTAACCATTCAATTTCTTCTGCAAGGTTTTGTTAATTTTGATATAGGGAACTATGAATAATAAGTCTTTATAGTTTCTAGATGATAAACCAACTTGGCTAGTCTTTAAGGTCATCCTTTATGTTCTAATTGCAGTCTCTCATGGCAAGACCTTCATTATATTAGGTAAATGATTCATTTTTAGCTGATTCATTATATTAGGTAATATGTGATAGTTGTGTGAAACATGGACACAAGAAAATGCAGTTGAATATGCAATTATGAAATGAGACTCCAATCTGTCTTGATTTTTGCTTAAAACGTGAGGACAGTGTTACAGTCAAATGTAACACCTTCAATCTCAGCCATTTTGTCAATAGGTAGCATTTTAGCTATTTACCATGTAATATTGTCATATATGCTTAGACACTATTTTAGAAGTGATAATGGAAAATGAATTCTCTTCCAGTATGCTGCGAAAACTTTTATTGAATTCGGCTATTTGTTGTATTCTCCAGCTTTCAAGTTATAAAAAACGCAAACAAATGGAAAAACATGACTATGAGAAGTGGAAGTCTTCAGTACTTGCGTCCAAGGATCAAAACGAAGCAGGAGGTACAGACGCATTTTATGCTATGCTTTCTTTGGTAACCAAAATTAGTTGTATTTTTTCAAGTGTTGAAACTTTTTGCAGAACTCTTGATAGAACTGAATGTCATGGGATTGAGGGTGAAAGAGATATAAATATCTCAAATAGGATTTGTTTTTCATTGAGTCAATATTGTATAGAATCTTGTTAGTTATTTTCTTATTTATTTATTTATCATTTTTTAGTATTTTTTTTTATATTATAAATAAGGAAGAAGCTAAGATATATGGAGAGTAGATTTTGAGATTGATCCTAACTTTAGGAGATTCTCCTTGGGTTTTATTAGTTGTATGAGTGTAAGATTCTTACTGATTTTCTACCAAAGATTTTTCCTTTATCTTTCCTACTCTGAAGTTAGAAGTTGATCTCATATTTTAATAAAGATTTTTCCTTCTTTCTCTGTACCCATCCTGGATCCAATCAGCCCTTCAACAATGTTCCTCATCTTGTTGTGCCTTTTTAAGTAACTTTATCTTCTCTTATTCTACATTATTGATTTCCAAATGATATGCTCAAGCTTTTTGTTCCTTTCGCTAGTTCCTCGCAAGCGATGCAAGCAGACTCGTCTCAATTTTAGTAAGGAAGCTCCTGAGGCTGACAAGGTGGAGGCTGTGTTAGATGCGTTGGACTCATTCTCATAGAAAATGAGCTTGATGAGAGTTGTTGCATTCATAGAATGAGAGGTTGATGAAGATGGAATTTCTGGGCAAAAGAAGGCTGTGAATAGTTTGACGTACTTGTCCTTCCCCTTCATCTTCAAGTTATTGTTTGGAATTGCAAAGGCATTATTTATAAAAAATGATTCTGTATAGACTTGGGAGAATTATTATGAGGTCCTAAAGGAAGGGTTTTGAGGAAAACACTTGGGTCAATTTTGTTATATTTATTATATCAAGTTCTTCAATAACATATTCTATGTTCTATTTCTAAAACATCATTATTTATTTACAAACTCATGAAAAAAATAAAACACGTGGCACTGTGATTGAAGAACTTGATATAATGTTTGTTTGGGATCTTGATTGGGTACCTTAAAATCATTTATTTATGTAAATTAAGACAAAAGTCTCATATGCTTACTTCGTATATTGTAAATCATTAATGTAAATGGATATAAAAAACTTGACTTATAGTATGTGATTTCATAACCAAAAAGTTCTCATGACAAGTAAGCAAAACACACCCATTGTCATTTTTTGTTATATTTGTCATTACATAAGATTTTTGTAGAAACTTATAGTGATTCTCCCAATGTCAAAAAAAAAGTTATAGTTTGACGGAAGCAATTTTTTGTTGTTGCTATACTTAGGGAATTATGATAAAATATTAGAATGTGATTGATTTTAAATTACTTTATGATGGATTCTACAAACTTGACCGTCATTTCTCTTTATTTTTGCTTCATACAGCAAGGTGTTTAAAACATTTAAAAAGAAGTGTTGACTGAGGAGCAAGTTGTTATATTTTTAAATAGGTTCAAGGGACAATTTTATTTTGAAAGTTTTCATCGATAAGTAATTTTGTCCTAGAAATGTCAAAAAAGGAGTAATTTTGTCTTAACTGTTATTCTAGTGAATTTTGACCGTTGATTGACCGAATATGTTAAACTGATAGTCAATATATAATTCATATTATTTTTGTTAAAGTACAAATTTTTCCTGAAAGTCTATGTGTCATCTATTTTTTTTTTAAAAAAGTTAAATTTAAAATTTTTGGTACAAGTTTGCATCATAACAAAAATGACGTAAATGACATGTGGTATCGATTTAACATATTTGATAAATTAATTGTCAAAATCAATTGAGATAAAGGCCAGGGAAAAATTGCTCTTATTTTGATACTTCTAGGACAAAATTGCTCCCCTAAAAACTTCTGTAACAAAATTCTATGTGAAAACTTTTAGAGCAAAATTTCCTTTAACCATTTTGAATATGTTTGCTAATTACGATTAAAAAAAGAGTTGGCTAGTATAATTTCTGTCAATCCAAAAACAAATATGGTTTTCTAATCTTAGGAATCATACATCATTTATAGAATTGTGATTTAATTATGAATAAACAAAATGGTATCATCAGTAGTGGTAAATATCGTGAAGTCCCTGAACTAAATTTGTGATTTGATTATGAATAAAATATACTTAAAAATAAACATCTCTTAAAAATATAATTAAATTGTTTTAGTTGGTTTGTTTCCTTGTCAATCTATCTTTTGTGTCGTAGTCTAATTGTAATTGTGTATTCATTTTGTTTCAAGTTTTAACCATTTTATTGTGGTAATTCATAGATTGAACCAAAAATTCAAAAAGAAAAAGGAACAAGAAAAATCACATACCATAACAATATTCATATTATGCGAAGATAAATTCACTTCTGACTCAAAGTGCTTATCTCAAGCTATAAATATAAAAACATTTTATAATTTCTTAGGGCAAGACTGTCGGATACTAAAAAGATATAGTAGAAAAAAATACTTCATGATCTTTAAAAATTATTTTAGAGTATTAAATGGTACTAAAAGGATACTTCAAGATATTGATTGATACTGAAAAAATAATTCTTGATCTTAAAAAATTATTTTAGAATCTTAAAAAAACATTTTAGATATTGACTGATACTAAAAATATACTTTACGATATTTTTTTCAAGATCCTAAAATAATTTTTTAAAATCATGAATTATTTTTTAGTACCCGTCAGTATCCTGAAGTATCCTTTTAGTACCAGTCAATATCCTAAAATATTTTTTTAAGATCCTAAAAATCTTTTTCATGATCATGAAGAATTTTTTCAGTAGCATTCAGTATCTTGAATTAGGGTTGTCCAAGGACCAGGCCAAGACCGGATTGGAGGTCAACCCGAGGTTTGGCCCGATATAACCTCGTGCTGGAAAAATCAGCCCGAGGTCTGGTCCGGTCAGGTACCAGCTCGAGCTCGGGCTGGACCGGACCGGATTGGTTGGACTGCCTAGACCAGTCCAGGAAGTTCAATTTTTTTTTCCTTTTTTTTTTTGGCCTTCTTGGGATGTAATATTTTAGCTCTAATTTCACATAACTTCCTAAAGTAATAAAAAGTAACATAGTGAAAAATGATTCCTATAAATTAAAAAGCATATTAGGATGTCTAGACTCCAGTGAGTAGCTCAATGTAATGGTGATTTACCCAAAAAAAAAAGGACCTCGGGTCAGATTGGACCAACCAAACCTCGGGTTTTTTGGACCATTTTTTTTTTTCTTACCCTAGACCTAAGTCGGGTTGGACCAACCGACGTGACCTCGGGTTTTTTGGACAACGCTATTTTGAATTATCTTTTTAGTACTCGATAGTGCTTGAAATATTTTTTTAAAAATTTTTTTTAAAAAAAAAAATCATAAAATAATTTTTTAAGATCATAGAGTATTTTTTTAATACTATCTTTTTAGTACTCGACATCCTCTAATTTTTTTTTTTTTTTTATTTTTAAAAAAAATACATCAAGGAGTGTTTTGCGCCAAAACAACACGTTGTAATCAAGGACCGCACCACAAAGGATGTAAGCCGCCTCCACTAAATTAAAAGTCTCCGAGAAACTTTAGTGTGATCTTGAATAATTGTGAAATGTCAAAGATGCCCTTACTCTTCTTTGCCAAACTTTAACCAATCTCATAATTTATTTTTTTGGTTGTTTTTTTTTTTTAAAAAATCTTATCAGTTTAGGTTTATGTTAGCCAATTTATTGAGGTCATTCATATAAAATAGTCATATATTGAAAAATAAAATGGTAATTGCAATAGTAATGGCTAGATGGTGAGAAGATGAATTTAATCTAAACCCAAAAAATGTTTAATCCAAGGCATAAATATATAACAACATTTTATTATTTATTAAATATCATGTACTTAAATTATTAAGAAAATCCTTAGCATCTAAAACGACTCTCAATTATAAGGTTAATTGTGGAATTAGGACGGATATTGCATAGATAAAACTAGAAGGTTGAAAATTTGAGGATGAGCATATTCAAAGGTGACAACATTCCCAATCCCAATAGGTTGGCCATCGTTGTCGGAACCGGTTTTGGTGTCTATCCTTTGGATAGGGACCATTTGCCCATATGATCTAAACCGTTTAGATTAGATCTGGACGGTCCAGATTTTATTTTTTTAAATTGTTGTTTTTTAAATAAAAAAATCGTCTTTTGGAAAAATGTTGGTTGAGAGATTATCTTTATTTTAGATTTTGTACCCATTAAAATATTTTTTTGAAAAAATAGAAAATAAAAAAAATAAGATCTGGAGCATCCATATCTTATCTGGACGGTCCAGGAGAAAGAGGAGTTCGATAGGTAGGGAATCTCATTTCATCGTTGTCGTTGACAAGGCAATCATCGGGACCCACACTTTTAAATGCCTCAAACTTGGAGTGGAGACTAGTTATTATGTGGAGGGTACATATGAGTTCTTGATTGTCCAGATCTTCTTTTTTTTTTTTTTTGCATGAAAAAAATCATTATTTTTTTAAAAAATGTTAGTTGAGAGATTATCTTTATTTTATATTTTCTACCCATTAACTTTTTTTTTTATAAAAAATAAAAAATAAGATCTTGACGGTCAAAAACTCGTCTGTACGGACGAGCTCTTTATGCTCATCCACAGGACAAGCACAGTAACTGAGTCCTTATTCTGCAGCTTGAGGGCAAGTATTTGTTATTGTAATCATTGGGCTATTTTGATATGAGTATTAAAAAAATAAATGAAAACAAATAATTTTATAAATGAAAAGTCATTTTTTCAGAAAGAGAGATATTATTAAATAACAAATATATGTAGAGAGAGTGTTGGGGGTTAAGAGTATATAATAGTTTATAAGTTAGACAAATTTGATTTTAAAAAAATAATAAATATAAATATATTAAAATAATTTAATTAGTTTCTTTAATATTCCTAAAAAATTTAACTGGATCTAACATTTAAAACCGATAGTACTTTATTATTAGTTGAATTAGAATACATCTCATCTTTATATATACGTAAGTTGTACAAAGTCACAAGTCGTAGGCTGCTTTTTGGAGACTGCCTGGTCAATCATGTTATCCAACCATACAACTTGACCTCATGCTCATGTTTCACACAAAGCCACAAACCCACTTCCTACCCAACATATATACATGTTACTTCCCAAATTTTAAATTAAGACAAATATTACTTTTCCTACTTAATTTCTTTTTCAATAATCTATTTAATCCCTTGATTTTGACTTGTATGAGAATTGAGTTGTATTGAGATAAAATTCAAAGACTAAATTGATAATAGAAAAAATAAAAACTTAGGAACTAAAAGTCAGACCCGAGATATTCTGTAACCCCAAATAATTGTCACTTGTGTAGCTACGTTCATACATATATAGCACCACGAAAGAGGAATGTGTTACTCCTTCAATTTTAAATGTAGAACTTAATTTATAGTAGACAAATAGTATTATACTTTTAAATGAGTTTGCGTATGTTGAAGATTTTGAAGGGGATTGGGGAAAAAAGGAAATAATAAAAAATGAATAAATTGAGGCAAAGTGTGATGGTAAATACTATACTCCCTCTGAAATTTAATATAATACCTACGTTATAATTCAAATTAAATTATAACGTAGGACTGATATTAAATAATAAATGAGTAATAAAATATGAAGCAAAATAATACTCCCGACAAGCAAAAAGCTGCTTCATTGGTTTTCTTCCCGCTAGCAGCAAGTCTCATGTCTTCAATTCCATCCCATCTAATCTTTGAATTTATTATTATGCCCTCTCTTTCTATTTCTCTCTCCTCTCCCTCTCTTCTTCCCGTCCCACCACCACCTACAGAGACCACGACCTCTTCTTCTCTTCCCACCATAGTGATCACGAAACCTCCGTCTTCAATCTCAATCATTGTCCCATTGTCTTCAACCTCCCTGTTCAAAGAACTAGATCACAAACCAAATCTACAAAAAACTAGATCCGTTTTCAACCTCAATTGCACCGTTTGTGTTTGTGTTCTCCTTACAGATCCATTGCGCACAACCTTCTTCTTGGTCTGTTGCGTCACCGTCGAACCTACCTCATGCCACCATTGAACCTACCCCCTCCTGAGTTGAATAGTATTTGGGTTTTGAGGAAGAAGAAGGTAAACAATAAATGTGAGATTTAGCAAAATTCGCAATGGGATTAACAAGTTCATTAATAGGTTTAACAAGTTTTGTATTGGGTTTAACATGTTCATTCATCAGGTGAAAAACGTCACTCTGGTGAACCCAACATCTAAGCACTATGAACAAAAGTCATAATGGGATTAACAAGTTTATAAATGGATTTAACAAGTCTTGTAATAGGTTCAACAAGTTCATTCATCAGGTGAAAAATATTTATTTAGAATTTCCTATTTATATCTAACTGGATCGTTTGAGCGGTTTAACCGGTTCAATGCTTATTTAGAATTCCTATTCATATATAATTCTACATATTTCCAAAAATTACAAATTAATACTTTATGGAAAGTTTGAGATGTCTACTTTCTAATATAAAAAGAATCACTGAAAAATAATATCATTTGATTCTTAAAAAAATATCAAATTCCAAGACTATTCCAAAAAATACTATAGTTCAAGTTCACTTCCTTCCTCACTGGTCTAGTCCTAGTCTATCTCTAGTTTGACTCTGATCTAATCTACTGACCATGGACCCACTACCCTAACCAATTTAGTGGCCGATTTGTAACATCCTAAAATTTATTTAGAATGATGATAGGATAGATTAATGGTGATTAATTTACCAAGAAATATTTAGTATAGGAGTAAAATTTTCTGTTAGAAAAAAATAGATAATAAATAATAATAATAATAATTATTATAATATATTAATATATTATAATATATAGATATAAAAACGTGGTTGGCAAAGCGGACCATGTGAAAGTTATAAGGGGGGACAATAAAACATTTCACCCCCCAATTTACCCATATTCACCCCCCAATTTCACCTGTTTACCCCTTCCTCAACCACTATAAATACGCACCTTCGGGTGCGTATTCAGGCAGAACGAGTGAGTTTCTAGAAAAATAGATAGAGGGAAAGTGTAGAGATAAATATTTGGGGCTACTGGTAGTTGCTTTTTGGTAATCACTTGAGAATTAACTAGTAACAGGTAACTCTGAATATTCTTCCATATACTTGTGAATTGTGTATGATTATAATTTTTTTTTATAGATTGATTTATATGTATATGTATTATTAATATGATAACTGAATATTACAGTTTTGTACCCAGAAAATTTACATTTTTGTGCCCCACAAAAATTATGGTTTTGCCCCCGAATTTCAGAAATGATAGTTTAGTCTCGAATTTCAAAATGACAGTTTAGTCCTTCGAATTTCAAGAATGAAAAATTGGCCCGATGAGGTTTTATGATATGTTTGGTTTACCTTTTTATGATATTTGATATAAATGGAAGCGTGTTTTAATATACTTTATTTTATTGATATAATTTTCATGGTGGCTATATGTAATGGGTTGGAGTAAGGAGAAATTTAAATGATAAGATTTACTTATACCACTACTCGGAGCACAGTGGATGGTACTTGCCAGGGCCCCATTTTCCATGTTTTCCTCTGGCTGGGATTACATTGGAGTTGTGGGACACGTGACACCTCCTTAGTTGTTATTTTAAGGTGGGGAGCCATAGTCCATACTCAAGCTCTATACCTTTGGCCGGGTGTATCTTATGTTTTGGTGAGCTTGGAACCATCCAGTCAATTGAATGAGTTCCTGTTGGACTATATGTTAGCCTATGGCTCTAGTCAGCGGTACAAGGGTGGACGGTGATATAAGGGAGGCTGCATATTGCATGTTGTATAAATTTATAACTCGCAATTTGACATAAAATGACTACTGTTGCAAAATAATTTTGTATGAGAAATTATGACATGTACAAATATATATGTAATAAACTCCTGCTTTTCGTCATATATAATTTGTTTGTGTATGGTAAAAATTTTCAGTAGTTACTGAGACGTGAAATCTCATTCTATATTAACATTTTTCAGGTGAACATTCTAATTGGGAGCAAGGGAAGACACCTATGGAGTGAGCTCTGAAGGCTCGTTCGTACTTCTGTAGCTTATGTTATGTTATTTTTATTTGCCATGACCCTAGGACTTCCGCATTATATTTAACTCTGAATTATTTTGGAAACTTATCTTGACTCCGTATTATGAATTTTATTTGAAATGGTTATGTAATTTAATGATTTGGATAATAATCATCCATGTTGGAAATATTTCAAATATTTTGGCCAAGTTTTCGGGCGTTGAATTTGGGGTGTTACACGATTTATGTTTAATAACCTTGAGTAAAATTACACGTTCTTTGAAAAGTTTTTCTCTTTGATATATAAATAGGAGTAGAGGAGTATTGTTGTTGCCTTGGGTGCCGGGGTGGTTATGCTTCCAACTATCCCAAGAGGATGCCTGGACATGGTTTTGAAGGATCAACGTTCCTGTCGCTCTTAACATTTTCTTCTTGTTGTATTTTAGGCTAGAGTCTTATGATCTAGTCCCTAACTCTTTTTTTTTTTTTTGGTACATGGAAAATATGATGGAAGTGCCTTATAAATAGGATTAGAGAAATACCAATTTAAAGCAAAGTATGTCACCCAAAAAAGAAAGTCAAACTTCTAATACAACAGTTAGTGGGAATTTGAACTAAACTGAACTAGGTGGATATATATAATATACTCATAATCTAATGTCTTCACTAATAAATACCAGTACATACATTTCCTCACTTTAGGGTGTATTTGGTTAGGGGTTTTTGGAGAGAAGAGTTTCTCCTCAGTAAGTAGAAGTAGGTGGTTATGAGTTCGATCTTACTTATAATATCAGGCTATTAGTACATGATGCTTAAAATTATAAAAAAGGATTAGATAGGCCAACTCATAGTTAAGGATTAGCATATTCATTACCGTTGCTGTAATTATATTACCTTTCGTATTTGATATCATCAGCACTTTTGAAGTATTGATGGTGGTCCTTCTGAACCAATCCGAGTCATCAGTGTAGCGATGGGGACTTAAACTAGCTAGGTGCGTTACACTGGTAAAAATTGTTTTAGTAATTTGTTTTTCTAAAGAAAGATGGTCCAGATGGCTCAAAAATTGGCAAGTTCCATAATTATTAGAAAAAGGACCGTTGGCAAAGAAATTATTACAATTCACATTTTTCATCGTTCCATGTTCAAAGTTTGGTAGGTCACCGGCCAATCCAACTTTTTTCATTTCTTCTTTATTCTTGGTTTTCATTCACACTTAGCCATCATCAATGAGTTTTTTTTTTTTTTTTTTTTTTTTTTTTTTTTTTTTTTTTTTTTTTTTACAAAAAAGTTTAAGTGGGGATAGACACTAATACCCCTTCAAGACATCTCTGGGTTCAAAGAGCGCTTACAGAAATACTTACAGATCGCCCACCAACGAGACCCTCACATCGACTAGCGGGTATTAAATCTCCTCTTTTTTGGGATGAAGGCCGATACCTTAGCCAACTTTGTTACTCCTCATTCGCTAGCCATCATCAATACAGTGACAGGAAAGAGCTTCAAATCCTATTTATGCATATGGCGTCCAGGTTACCCGTATATCTTGATTTTGGCCACCTAGCAGAATCTATGTGCGCTTTATTCTTTTTGCTCATAAACTTCGTTTTCAAACATTCAGGGGTTGAAAAAGGCTTTTCATGCGACGAAGATGAAGAACTTTCCCAGCTTTTAAATGAAATCCTATTACTTTATAAATCAAATCCTATTACTTTATATTGAAAAGCTCAAAGTGTAACTACATAGTACTACTACTACTACTACAACTCTCCTTTTGCTTCTTCAACCCATTCCAGAAATCTAAGTAGTTCTTAGAACCACGGGAAGCCCTTGGGCTTCATCATTTTTTATGTGCAGTAATCTTTGAGAGTTTGTTGATCCATGTCATAAAAGATTCGGCAGAGTTTTGAGTTAGTTGTCGAGGGCCTAACTCAACCTTCCTCCTTTATTTGGGTTTGAAACTGGCTATAAAACATCGGCTTTGTTGTTGCTGTTGCTGCTTGTTGGTGATATTTGAGAGTATTTTCATGTAGTTCTTGAGGTCTTCATCAACTGAACGTCTTATACTGATATAGTTTCAGAGGCTGCCTTCAGGTTCTTCAAAATTATTCAGCGCCAGTTAGTAGAATCAAATGAGCAAGTCTTTGCTTTTAGGCTTTTACATCACAGTTTCCTTCATCGCTTTTGTCATTTCCAAGAGCATTATCTTAGTCCTCCTCTACAAAAGATGGAAAAGAAAGCACATGATTCACGAAGGCGGCTATGCAGGTAAATCAGAAACTATGAAAATACATGCGTGCATACTCTCGGGAAAATCAGTTTGCAGGTACCCATTCTTTCTCTCAATTTTTAATTTGTTATTTGTGTGTTTTTCTCTCTTAACTAAAACCTTTAACTTTGCTCTGTTAGCATTATTAGCCCCTGTAACTTTACCCTGTTAGTGGGCCCGCTGACGGTGCTAACGGAGCAAAATTAAAGGATTTAATTAAGAGAGAAAAATACATAGGTACCAAATTAAAAATTAAGTAGAAGTATAGGCACCTGCAAAATGGTTGTCCCTACACACAACCAAGCTATAAGAAAAACAGACATGATACAATACCTTAAATTGTACTCAAATAATACATAACTAGACATGTTTTCCTATGTCTTGCTTGGAACCTAAAGAATGAATTGTATTGTCCATTTCTTTTGAATAGTATGGCTTGCGAGAGATTTATAGTTTCATGTCTTGCATCTATGTCAATGTCTAAGCTTTTTGGCTGACATCCAGTAATGGAATGGCACAGGTGGGAAGATGGTGATATTTAGGTCTTCGGTTCTACAATCCCTCGAATCTGATACGAAGTTGAAGAAGACATTGAGCCTGAATAATATGGAGGTGATTGGGTGTGGAGGTTATGGGACGGTTTATAAACTGAAAATAGATGACTCAAAAGCTTTTGCCGTGAAAAGACTGAACAGAGGAACTGCAGATAAAGGATTTGAGAGGGAGCTGGAAGCAATGGCAGACATAAAACACCGCAATATTGTAGCTCTTCATGGATATTATACTGCTCCACATTACAACCTCCTCATATATGAGTTGATGCCTAATGGAAGTTTGGATAATTTCCTCTGCAGTATGTATTTCTTGCCTTTAGATCCTCTCTATTCATGCATTCATAAAGATAATGACACAAGAGAATGTGACTAATGTTATAATTACACCAATTCACCTTTTTCTTTGGCATAATATCATTATTGGTCCTTATAGTTTGATAGAATTTTGGTTTTGGTCACAGTTTCAAATCGTTGGTTTTGGCTCCTATAGTTTCATAAGGATTTGGTATGAGTTTAAATATTGCTACCAAAATAAAAACTCGTTAAAAGTATAAAGATAAGTCGTGAAGCTCATACCAAATCCTTATAAAAGCATAGAGACGAAGACCAACTATTAAAAACTACAGGGATCAAAACTAAAATTCGATCAAATTATAAGGACTAAAAATGACATTAACTCTTTTTCTTTTTATCTCTCTTTGAATGCACCATCTATACTCAATTTTGTGAATAAAGAAAATTGAGACCAGTATTTTTTACTTCTTAGCCAATACTCTAAGTTTGTTTAGTTGGAAAATAACAAGGTTTTGCCTAACATTTATCAGACTTGCCCACCCAAGATTCATTAAAAAATGAATAGTGAAATCTATTAACTTTGATATGGACAGATCTAAAGTGGAATGTGATGCAGGAAGAGCAGAGCAGAAGAAAACTCTAAATTGGTCAGCAAGATACAGAATAGCTATAGGTGCTGCTAGAGGAATATCTTATCTTCACCATGATTGTATCCCTCACATAATCCACAGGGATATCAAGTCAAGCAATATATTGCTGGACCAAAACATGGAGGCTCGAGTTTCTGATTTCGGATTAGCCACGTTGATGGAACCGAACAAAACCCATGTTTCCACAATTGTGGCTGGAACTTTTGGATACTTAGCTCCTGGTACAGATACAACACAGCTAATCAGTCTTTGCTTCATCCTTCCATGTAAGAGTAAAAAATTTATAATATTTTTTTCCTGCAGAATATTTTGATACAGGAAGAGCAACATTCAAAGGGGATGTCTACAGCTATGGAGTTGTACTACTGGAGCTTTTAACTGGGAGAAAACCCAGTGATGAAACATTTATTGAAGAAGGAACGAAGCTTGTCACATGGGTCAGACAAACTCTTGGAAAAATCTTCACTGTGAATTATGTTTAACAGAAAAATTTATATTTCATAACCTCATTAATGATTTAGGTTATTCAAATGATCGCACAGAATATGAGAATGCCTACATAGAAGTGTAAATTGAACACCACTAGCACGTTTACCATCATATTTGAATTTTCTATGAAATTATTAAAAGCGCATTTTAAAAATCATCAAACGATCAGAAATGCAACATTGGCATTTAAGAAAAAAACAGAAAATATATACTGTGAAAGGCATAACATACGTTATATAACTGCTCCATCATCATTGACCAGGGAACTAAAATGGAACAAAACCGTCTTAAAAAATGATCAAACTTCGTAACTTGTATTTAAAGCTTTAGAATGAGACTTACTTCTGTGAAGTAAATTGCTGTTATTTTTGGAGCAGGTGAAGGCTGTTGTTCAGGAAAACAAGGGGGAACTAGTTCTTGATGATAGGCTAGGGACCTGTCCAATGCAAGAAGTTAACAATGTGTTCAATATTGCCATGATGTGTCTTGAATCTGATCCCTTGAAGAGGCCAACAATGGAAGAAGTTGTCAACTTGCTTGAGCAAACCAAGCCGGACAAACTTGCTACAGCTTCCTGATGTTCACTTGAAGGCCAAACTGGACTGTGGTTCATAAAACATAAACTGACACCCTCGAAATTTAATTTATTCAGAAACACCCTCTAATAACATAACTGTTAATGGAGCTAATACTCTGAATTTTTCCTCCTGGGAAACTCCAAAAAGCCTAATTTATGCGAAGGCCTAGCTTATGCTTAAGATAAGCTAAAACTGAGGGGGCATGCCAATTACGTTTACAATGAGAGGGGGTGACTGTAGGTTCTCGAAGCTTCAAGGTGGTTCTCCTACAAAGTGAAACTAGAGGAGTAGATAATTGGTTTTTGAAATAGGAGGTGAATGTGTTTTACTATCTCTCTCTCTTTGTTTTTTTGTTGTTGTTGTTGTAATTATATGGAGCTCTGTACAAAAAGAATATAGTGATGTGCATTCCAAATCCAAATCAGACCAAGTGCTCATTTGGAATGGCAATTAGAGCCTTTACCAATTTTTCAATCGTGATTTACAGTGTACAAGGTATGTATGTAAGAGAAATTTTCTTTTAATTTGCGTAAATAAGCACTTTTGAGTTGTCCAATCGGGATCCCAAACAATCACTAAGTTGAAAGAACTATGAAGAAATGATATAATTATCCCCATGGTTCTGCAACTAAGAAGAAATAGAAGATAAGTGAAAAAGCGTCTTCTAGGTCTTTTTCTTTATAGTCCAAAACTTGTGCTATATAGTATTACTCCTCTTGTATTTATCGTAAGACCTAATTAATTAATTTGAATAGATGAAGGATGTTAGTTAAGTTAGTTAATATGATATGTCTTTTTCTAAAACACCCTAATCATCTTCCTTAGTTTCCTCCCTCCCTTCCCTACTTGATTATTGTTGAGGGAATATCGATAAGGTTAATTTAGAAAAAAAAATGACAAACATGTGAAATAGGTCTTACACTTAGGATCAAGATCAACTCCCCAATTACATCCTACATTAAGAACTAGAGGAGTAGTATATTTTCAGGTGAACAAACAAGATCCTTTGTTTGTGATATAACATAAGCTAACAAGTTAAAAAATAGAAAACTTGGCATGAAATGTATGAATAGATGAGCATATGATATCAAACATATTATCAGGTAAAATGAACAATACAATCACTCAGAGTCATCATCTGTACAAACACAGGATACATGATAATGCCTGAGGACATAATATACTTTCCTCTACTTGAGTACTTTTGACAAGCCATCAGCCACTGAAGATTTCAAGGTGGGAGAAACAGGAATATCTCCAAAAAATACATCAAAAAGTGCGGAAGCGACATTTACAGATTCAATTGTAGCATCCGTTGCTGATGGAAGCCCTTGAAATGAGACAAAAACCTGAAACCACATGAAATCTAGTTAAAGTAATATCATAAATGCAAGAGTGAAGATTGAGATGGAAAAGAAAAAGACATCAAAGTTGGTTTGAAGTCCCAGTGACATCTGAAACAAATTCAAAAAATAATATAAAAATAAATTTAAGATATACATACAAGCAATTTAGAAGGGTCCAACCAAGTCAAAAATATGAAAGTTCCTTTCTTAAGAGAACGATTTTGAAAGACACTACGGAATGTGGACAAAGCAGCATCATCTTCGGGTGTTGGTGCTTTAATTCTCGGAGAGATGGCCTCATCTAAGGCATCCCAGAAAGTTTTACCATCAACATCTCTGACAAGAATAATTTGCAATGATTTCTCAGAGGGAGCTGCAATCAAACAAAGGGATCCTTGTGAGCTTTAATCTTTCTATAGTTTTTATTAAATAACAGCATTGTGAGAAATTAAGTTATGATAATTAATAAAGTCACTACATTGATAAATGGTTTTGAACAAGGAAGAATTCCCTTGAATTACATCTACTGGTTGCCCTTGCCATGCATTCAGTTGACTTGTGATAGATTGATTTAGATACAATCCAGCAGCATACACCTTAACCCCGATGATTGCAAAAACCTTCTCTCTGTATCCTGAAAGTATGATTTTCCACCATAAAATATGAGGAAAGAATGCTTACTATATCAGTGGAGCTAACTATATAAAGACAAGAATTCTAGGTGATAATAAAATGCAGGTAAAGAATGACTGCAATTCAAAAACTTCTAGGCCACAACTCCCTAACGTTCAATTGCCCTGTCCAAACATGTGTTTAACGAGTTTGAGTAACTAACCAGTTCCAAAAAGCGTCAACGAGTTTGGGCACCCCGGCAAACTCAAAGATGTCTGAAATTTCTCTTTTGTTGCTGGTTCCTCTACGTATTCTGCATTTATGGCTGCAGCAATCCATTACAAGCAAAGAAGATGTCAATTTTTAATGAGTTAGTGAGACTCAGAGAGAAAGAAGAAAAATCTGTAGCAGTTGAACCTCTACTCCTGCCTCCACCCATACAAAAACTAGAATATAGCAATCCTGTACCAGTGAATTACTTTGTACTGCATATAATTCTTCCACCAAGAAAATTGGAAAGTTAAATATGGAAATAGTAAGATAAGACTGGAGAAAAAGCCTTATAAATTTTAGTGATTCTATGAATATGAAAGGAACCAAAAGACTTAATTACCCTTAACCTTTAGTGGACCAACTTCGCTAGACAAATGATAAACAGACATTCTAATCTTGCTTGGATTTCTGCCAATAGTGTGGCCAGAAAAAAAAAGAAAGTAAAATAACAGGGCAGTATTTGGCGGTTTGAATTTACATTGAATAACGTCTTATGCAAAGGTCCATGCAGAATGATTTTCAATAGAAATCATAACATTTTACAAGCAACATGATAGTAGTCAATGTCATTCTGTCTCAGACACCAAGAGGATGCCAAATTAGAAAAAGGTTGAGCCAGATAAAACATGGAAGCTAAATTTAACAAAGTAAAAAAGTTCATTTTTATGTTGCCAATAAAAATAATGATAAAGTTAGAAATTAAAAGATCGTATCGCCAATATAATAGTGCATAAATAAAACCTTATATTTTTATCAAGGGTTAAGGGGTATTTTTGCTCTGGAAATTTTCACAAAGAGGCAATTTTGTCCTAACCGTTATTCTAGTTAATTTTGACTGTTAATTGACCAAATATGTTAACCTGACAGTCCACATCATTTTTGTTAAGGTGCAAATTTACCCGAAAGTTTTAAATCTAACTTTGAAAAAAGATGAAATAGATGATATATGGACTTCCGGTGAAAATTTGCATCTTAATAAAAATATAAAATGACATGGATGATATGTGGACTATAAGTTCAACATATTTGATTAACTAACTGTTAAAATTAATTAAGATAACGAGCAGAACAAAATTGACCCAAAAAAACTTTCGGCAGGAGAATTTCCCTTAACCCTTTTATCAGTACTATCAAAATATCTTCAGAGCTTTTTCTACTTAGACATTGCAAATAAAAATAATGATATAGTTAGATATTATTCTGTCATTATAATGGAGTATGACAATTTCATAATTGGAGTTCTTTTCTTCAACATTTTCTACTATCAAATCACTCTCCAGTTCGGCATTGTTGTCGATTTCAACGCGGAAAGGGGATTTCAGAAGAAAATCAGCAACTTCTCCCTTGCATGCGGGCATAAGGAAGCAAGGGAAGAAGAACCCAACCAATAATTCACAAAACTGGAAGATAAACAAGAAACAGAATACGAGAACAAAAATAAGCTGAAGTGCCCAAATGCAAATACCCGAAGATGAAGATGAAGACGAAGCAGAAACTTCCGGGAAATGGGCTTGTCGTCTGCTACTTTTGTAGAGAGAGAAACGCAGATGGCTCAATTGAGGTCTTGATTTTAAAGATTTAGTGAGCAGACCAATTTTGGGAACAGAATTGCCGTTGGTGAAGTTGAATGGTGGTTGAACTTGAAGCCACAATGCAGTGGAAGTTGCAGTAGCTCCGAGCATTTTTTTTTCGAAAGCTGAAGAAAAAATCGTTAGGTCCAAAGGCAAAAATTATAGCACTCCTGACTCCTCTCCTCTGGCTTCTCGTCTTGCTTTGCTCTCTTGTTGCCGCCCGGAAACGGAAAATATTGAAGCATTTCAATCTCAATAAATAGAGTGGGCCCATTTCTGCCATTGTTATAAATATTCTTCTTTTTTTGTTGCCTGCGTTATAAATATTATTGGGAAAATTCATATCGGCTTAAATAATAAAGAAAAATCTAAAAAAACCTCAAAGATACTTGAAAAAATTCCATTTAAATACCATTTGAATTTACAAAACCCCTGCAGGTCCCTCTCGAATTTGTAAAAAGACTCGGAGAGTCTGGGGCGACCTATGAGGGATATGCAAATCGGGTGAAATTACCTTTTTCGCCTTTTTTAAATAAATAAATAAAATAAAAAAAGCCCCTCACCGGAGGGCCGCCGGCGGCCACCGGGGGGGGGTGGGGGGGGTTTTTTTTTTGAGGTTTTTTTTTTTTTTTTTTTTTTTGGAGGGGGTGGGGTTTTTTTTTTGAAAAAAACAAAATTATTTTTTGAAAGTGTAGGGGGTGGGGTTCGAACCCCCCACCCCCAACACAAAACCAAGAAATTTCAACCAGGTTTCTTTAATTATATATATACATTAATAAATATATATATTCTTCTTAACAATTTTTCAATTGTATTTAACATTCCACAAAACGCGAATTACCATTCCACAAAACGTCAATTACCATTCCACAAAACGCGAATTACCATTACTTTCCAAGGTTGTCATTTTTTACTCTTTCATGTATGTTATGGATAACAAAAAAAATGACACTTTAACCATTCCACAAAACGTGAATTACCATTCCACACAACGCGAATTACCATTCCACAGAACGTCAATTACCATTACTTTCCCAGGTTGTCATTTTTTACTCTTTCATGTATGTTATGGATAACAAAAAAAAATGACACTTTAACCATTCCACAAAACGCCAATTATCATTCCACACAACGCGAATTACCATTCTACAAAGTAAAAAATGACATTTACCATAATGGCATCCTGAGACATTTTTACCATTCCACAAACGCTATTTAAATGACATTATGGTAATTGGCGTTCTGTGGAATGGTAATTCGCGTTGTGTGGAATGGTAATTGACGTTTTGTGGAATGGTTAAAGTGTCATTTTTTTTTGTTATCCATAACATACATGAAAGAGTAAAAAATGACAACCTGGGAAAGTAATGGTAATTGACGTTGTGTGGAATGGTAATTCGCGTTGTGTGGAATGGTAATTCGCGTTTTGTGGAATGGTTAAAGTGTCATTTTTTTTGTTATCCATAACATACATGAAAGAGTAAAAAATGACAACCTTGGAAAGTAATGGTAATTCGCGTTTTGTGGAATGGTAATTGGCGTTTTGTGGAATGGTAATTCGCGTTTTGTGGAATGGTAAATACAATTGAAAAATTGTTAAGAAGAATATATATATTTATTAATGTATATATATAATTAAAGAACCAAGTAGCCCAACCGGTTGGGGCTACTTGGTTTTGTGTTGGGGTGGGGGTTCAACCCCACCCCTACACTTTCAAAAATAATTTTGTTTTTTCAAAAAAAAAAACCCCACCCCCTCCAAAAAAAAAAACCTCCCAAAAAAAAAAAAACCCCCACCTCCACCGCCGGCCGGGCGTGGTCCTCCGCCCCTCCCGGTGATGGGCTTTTTTTATTTTTTATTTTTATTTAAAAGTAAGGGTAAAAAAGTAATTTCACCCGACTTTGCATATCCCTCATAGGTCCTTAGTACCTCTGAGTCTTTTTACAAATTCAGAGGACCTCTGGGGGTTTTGCAAATTCAAATGGTATTTAAATGGAATTTTCCCAAATATAAATTCATTAAAACGTAAGTTGTTAACATGACTGATATAGTTGTTAACATGTAGGTCATTAACAACTAAATCAGTACCATTAACAATAATATCCTAACAACTATATCAAGATCTGTTAATAACTATATCAAATTTAATAACTAACGTTTTAATGAAATTATACTAAAAAAGGTTTTAGGGCTTTTTCTGGGATTTACAAAATCTTTGAGTCTTTTTTAGGTTTTTCTTTGTTATTTGGGCCCCATATGAATTTTCCCAATATTCTTCTACCTTAACTACGAGTATTAACTAACTCAATAAAATGGTAGATTAGTTAAAGTAGTAAAACTATTTTCAGTTTGCATTTTTTTATTTTTACTTATAATACTCACTACTTTTAAATATTTTTATATTTGTTGTAAAAATACTAATTGAGATGGATGTTCATAAATTCCCAACTCTTAGCCTTTTATTTTCTACACTCCATAACCTCTCAAATGAATAGTTTCTATGAATCTTTATACACATAACTTAACTGTTCAATTTGTGTACTCATGATGATTAAAATTTTCCATTTACTTTATGTACCTCTTGGTTATGGTGGAGGGCCTATAAATAGAACACTATGTAATATACTTTGATTGTAGATAAATGAATAAGATATTGCTCTATCTTTTCCTATAATTCTCTCATCATATATATTCATCTTTTCATTTCATCTATTGTTTTTCCCATTTTTGTAAAACTTTATCGACATAACTCTCAAACTAAGGTCCCCCTATCGTAACCATTTCCTCTATCTTCTTTTATCGTATCTCTATTTAATCTATTTGGGATAATCTGAGTCATTGTATGGAATTAAAGAGATATTTTTACCAATTATTTTTTATATATTAGGTTCTATGACTGAAATTAGAGATTATTGTTACTTTTCTTTCCATTTATATTTTTTTTCCTGCTGTTATTTACATTTTATACCAGTTCATTTTACTTATGTTCTACTTATTTATCATTTTGATTTTCTGTTGATACAACTATCATTTTATTTATGTTTTACTTGTTTATCATTTTTATTTACATTTCATTCTATTTCATTTCGCTTTATTATTCATATTCGCATTTATTTTCGGGAAAATCCTTTTCAGGGCCCTTTTTGGCGTAAAAATCTCAAAAAGGCCCTCAAAAATCTAAAATCTCGAAAAAAGGCCTTAGGGCCTTTTCAGTAATTTTCAAAATTTTGCGTGAATTGTTAACTTAGGGCGATATAGTTGTTAATTAACAACTAAATCAGCCCTATTAACAACAATTTTCTAACAACTAAATCACCCATTTAACAACTATATCGACTTCGTTAACAACTATATCACCCCGTTAACAATCGATGGAGATTCGAAAATCTCGAAAAGACCCTAAGGCCTTCTCTGTGATTTCAGATTTTTGAGGGCATTTTTTGGGATTTTTACGCCAAAAAGGGCCCTGAAAAGGATTTTCCCTTTATTTTCATTGGTTATATTCTTCTCATACGTTCTGTTATTTTGTAGGGGCTTCTTTAAGTTATTTCTTATAGTTATTTTATTTATGTTTCATTTGATTTACATTTAATGTTATATTCTATTATTTATATTTATTTATTTTATGTTATTCATTTCATTTTATTGTGATTGTATTTTTCATTTACTTATGTTGTTATATTATGTTATTTCATTTTATTAAGCTATAAGTCTATTTTTTTATTGTTTATAATATTTTATTATTTATTTGTTTTGTGTTTTAAATTACTCCTTTTACATTTTTCATTTTATTTCATCACTACATTTATTATTCTATTTGTTTCTTATTTATATTATTCATTTGTTTATTTATTTTATTTGTTCATTATTTAATTTATTTGCCATTTTACTTATTATTGCTATCTTTATGTTAAATTTTTCTATTTTATATACATTTACTCTTATTTTCATTTTATAATATATTATCATCATTTTATTTATAGTATTATATATGACTATATATATATTGTGATCTATATGATTGTGGATTTATCTTTTATTCTTTACACTATTTATTTTGTTATAATTCCCTCATCTCTCTATACATCATTTATATTCTCCCTCCCTCTTTCTACCTTTCTCCTTTATATATGTTGTTATATGTTATTTATTCATGATTTTAATGGTAAAATGTTTATTTAAGAATATATGAAGAATATTTTCAAGAAATTGTGTTTATTGAATCTATGTTGGCTACTAATGAAATTTTGCTCCCTTTAATTATGTTGTTTATCAATATGTTATGATTTGTGAATTCTAATGTTTTAATTCATGATGATGCTTTATGTTTTATCAATCTTACCATGATTCTAATTGTTATCATTATTTTTAGTTTGAATCATGACTAACATTACCAAACTTGAGTTTACAAGTCTTGATATCATAGAAAAGAATTATCTAGCAGGTCTTAGATGTTGAGATTCATCTAGATGCTGGTCTAGGAAGGGTTATTTTACCAGGAAATGAAGCAACTAGTCAAGGTAAGACCAATGTCTTGATTTTTCTTTGCCATAATCTCCATGAAGGACTAAAAGCTAAATACTTGGTAAAAGATCCACTAGAATTGTGGGCTAATTTGAAGGAAAGGTATGATTACCAAAAAAACGATGATGTTGCCTCGAGTTCATTACGAATGAATACACTTTAGGCTATAGGATTTTAAAACTATAAGTGAATATAATTCAGTTGTTTTCAAAATAAGTTTTCAGTTGAAATTATGTAAAGAGAAAATAATTGATGATGACTTATTAGAGAAAACCTTTTCTACTTTTCATGCTTCAAATATGCTCCTGCAGCAGCAATATCAAGAGAAAGGATTTAAAAAGTATTATGAATTAATCTCCTACCTTTTAATAGTCGAACAAAATAGCGAGCTATTGATGAAAAATCATTAAAATCGTCCAACTGGATCTGCTCTATTCCCTGAAGTGAATGTGAGTATATGTAATAATTACCATGCTCATGGTCGTGGCCGTGGATGTGGACGTGGCCATGGTAAGGGACATGGTAGTTACCGTTATCATGGTGGTAGAGGTAATAATTATAATCCTAATACCCACCGGAAGAAGAAATAAAATGAAGGACAGAAAAACGACAACCTTCAAAAGTTGTTGAGAATCAATGTTATCGGTGTGATATGGAGGGGCATTGGTCATGTATCTGTCGTACGCCTGAGCATCTAGCAAAACTTTATCAAGCCTCCATAAAAAGGAGTGCAAATAATGTGGAAGCAAAGTTGATTTTTCAAGATGATAATATTGAGGCACATAATAATGATGATGTCAATGAGTTAGATGGTATTAATGGCCTTGATGCTATGACACACTTGGAGGTGATTGATTTTTTTTTAAGATCATAATTAGATGAGTTTGGTTGGAAGAACAATAAAAAAAATGTTTTAATTTATGTTTTTTGAATCTAGTTTATGCTTTACTTCCATTTCCGCTTTTCATTAGAAACGTAATTTATGCTCCTCATGTATTTTAGGCGTCCCAATTTATTGAATTTTTTTTTGTAAGAGCACTATGGCTCCTCATGTATTTTAAATTTGTTTTAATGCAAATCTTTTCTTTTGGTGAAGATTATGGATGTTTCGATCATTGGACACAAGAATGAAGATATGTGTCTCATAGATAGTGCAACACACACCAAACACCATACAATAACAAATATTTCTCACGTCTAACAATAATTAGTGCAAGCATCAATACCATAAAAGTAATACAAAATTAATTGAAGGCTCTGGAAGATATAAATCCTGTTATATCTTGTTGGGTATTGATGGGTATTTGTGTGAAAATGAAATGAAAAAATGAGGTCGTTAGATATAAAGCACGATGGTAGCATAAGAATTTCCGCAACAACCTAGCATTGATTATGAAGAGACATATTCTCATGTGGTGGATGCAATCACTTTAAGGTATTTAATTAGTCTAGCAGTGAGCTGAAAACTGGATATGCGTATAATGGATGTTGTTACAACCTACTTATATAGTACTTTAGGTACTGAAATTTATATGAAAATCCCTACAGGATTCAAATTTCCAAAAGGATGTAAGAATTCTCGAGAAAATAGTGCAATTTGTTTGCATAAATCCTTATATGGATTGAAATAATTTGGTATAACCGTCTCAGTGAATATTTGTTAAAAAAATGTTATAAAAATGATCCTATTTACCCATGTGTTTTCAAAAGGAAATGGATTAGAGTTTGTGATAATTGTTGTATATGTGGATGATTTGAATATATTTGGAACTTTTAAAGAGCTTCAAAAAGATGTTGATTGGTTAAAAAGAGAATTTGAGATGAAGGATCTTGAAAGAATAAAGTTTTGTCTCGGCCTTTGAATTGAGTACGTAGAAAATAGAATTCTCCTTCATCAATAAACTTATGTTGAAAAAAATATTAAAGCTATTCTATATAAATAAAACACATCCATTATCTACTTCAATGGTTTTAAAACCGTTTGATAAGAAGAAGGATCCTTTTCCCCCTCAAGAGAAAACAGAAGAACTTCTTGGTCCAGAAGTGCCATATCTTAGTGCTATAGGTGCACTAATGTATCTTGCCAATAACGCAGACTCGATTTGGCATTTTTTGTGAATTTATTGGCAAGATTAAGTTCTTCTCTAACAAGAAGGCATCAAAACAAAATTAATATAAGAGCTAGTTGGTAATTAGATTATATTCTAAATATAAGACCTTAATCCACTTTGACTCTCAAATTTATAAGTTTTCTCAAACTATCCCTATTGATTGTACACACTAAGGAGTTTCTATCCAAGCGTAGTCATTATGTAAGATAGTATTTTAGAAAAACAACCTATATCTTTTATGAATAACTAATATAACTAAATTACTTAATATATTCAAATTAATCAACTAGTTCTTATATTAAAATCAAGAGGTAGTATTACCTATGTAATATATTATGCCACGTCTTTGAATTATGGATAGTGTTAAGATTCAAAATATTTGACTTTTATTGAGTTTTATATATTTTGTTGGGCTAAATTATATAAAATCTCCTTAACCTCGGACAATTGCATATAACCTCCTTGACATTTGAAACTTTAAATTTAACCTCCCTAATCTTTATTTATTATTAGTAACCTCTTACCATTAAGTTACCGTTATCTTTTTGAGAGAAGTTGTCACGTCATATAAAGAGAAGACCCATCGCATCTTATATGACGTCCTACATGACATTCTATGCAAGCTAATAATTTTATAGTAATTATATCATTTTTACTTAAAGGTTAAAATTATTTTATCATTAAAAAAAAACCTAAAAAAAATTAACCTCCTTCTTCTTATCTCCTTGCCGTCGAGCGTCTACGCAATGCCTCCTTTTAATTCTTAGAAATCCCTCGTCATTAAAACATATCAAGTTCATATTCAAAAATCGAAGAATTTAGACATTTCAATTATGAAGGATTTCTAAGAATTGAAAGGGGGCGTTGTAAAAGCCAGATGGCAAGGAGATAAATAAAAGGAGGTTATTTTTTTTAAAGGTTTTTTAAATGATAAAATGATTTTAACCTTTAAGAAAAAATGATCTTATTACTATAAAATTATTAGCTTATGGAATGTCATGTAGGATGTTGCATAAGATGCGACGTGTCTTCTATTCATATGACATGGCAACTTATGTCAAAAAGTTAATGGCAAATTAATGGCATGGGGTCCTTAATAAGAAAAATATTATTGAGGTTAAATTTAAATTTTGAAATATTATAGAGGTAATATGCAATTATCTCAAAGTTCAGGGACGTTTTATATAATTTAACCTATTTTGTTTTTATGGAGCAAAATATTTGAATTTTTTTTATTTGATTAAGGGTATCCAAATCCACTTGAAACTAATGCTTTTTTGAGACTTAGATTGTAAATAATTTTTACCTCTTCTAACAAATAGGCATCCTCGTATTCAAATTTGTATTTTCTTCTTCATGGGATGATGCCACTTGCCACCTCAACTAATATTATGTGGGTATATTTGAAAATATTTTCATAAAAAATTAAAAATTAAAAAATTAATTTACATGATTTAGTCTTGAACATATCTTCCGTGCAATGCCCATGATGGATTTTCTATTGTGGGATGATTGGTGGATATATAGCTTTTCCACAATTTTGTGCCAAAGATCAAATTTCCAGCCAGAGACTTCGAACCTGGTTTTATGTGAAAATAGTATCCGATTTATGTAGATAGAAGTAATTGGATTATTTTAGAAAGACGTTATTGATCGATTTGCTTCAATCACCATTTAATGATGAAAAAGCAAAAATGCATCAAGTCTGAATCTGAAATTTAATTTGTCAGTCATTCATCTTTGTGAAAAGATCATCCGTATGAAATTATTAGTTCTGAATTTTTTTGAAAAATGTTCTATAATTTTCTTTGTAACAAAATAGTTTACCAATCTAAAACGAAAATATATAAAATTCTCATCAAGAAACTCATCAAATATTTAAATTTTTATAAGATGCTATATCATGGAGCATTGCAGATTAGAGCTGGGAATCAAGGCCGGCCCGGCCCTACAAAGTTGGTCCGTGAAGGGCCAGGGCCTAACAGGGCCCTGGATAAGAAAAACATCTATTTTTCAAAGCCCGGCCCGAGAGCACCAGGGCGTGGCAGGGCGACCCTCCGCGCCCGAAAGTTATTATTCCAAATTTTAACTATTTTTTCTCCATTTTTAATTTCAAAGAAATATAATTAGCAAATTACAACAATTAAAGTTCTAATTTATCAAATAAATGTTGTCAACATTAATATCAAAACAACACCAATAATCCAACAAATAAGCACAATCACTAATTCATAATCAAAAGTAAACTATGTTTACAAATAACTCACATAAAACATAAGAAACATACCTCTAAGCGACATTAGTACGATGACTATTATTGTCGTCATCTTTGTCACTATCATCAATTTCAACGACATTTGATTGTCTTCGCTTTGAGAAGAGCTTCCTGTTCATGAGTAAGAATATCATGAATTTCTTCTCCCGCATCATGAACACATCCATAATCTTTATCTGCAACAAATAATAAACCAAATCATAAAATTAGAGTATAGTTATTATGTATTTGTGTATTTGTACTTAAATGGATAAATTAAATCTGACAAATACAAAATACATATAAATTAGTAAATTACCATTATATGTGAATTCATGCATCCAAAAAATAATAATAATAAATTAAAAGGGCCGGGCCTCCAGGACTTATTTCATTAATTTTTTTTAATTTTCAAACCTAAATTTCTTGAAAGGCCAGCTTTAAAAGGGCCGATTCGATTGCCTCAAAATTCTCGTTTTTCCGACTCTATTGCAGATACACAAAAGTCATTAATTGTTAACGTCTCTCTATGCATCCATACTTATATATGCTAATGGTAAAAATACAACGTTGACGAAGAATCTTATAAAAATTGGAAACCAATAGAAAATTGAAACATACAAGTCGGAGGAGGGATCACTTTAAGGCCTATTCATAATTTTTTCAATTATATTTTAGATACATTGAATTGAATCTTTAAATCTTTCTTCATCTGATTTCTACATATCTTTACTATATAAACAAAACAATCATGTATTATATATTTATATATACTCTCCCAACTTTCTCCTTCATGCATATAAAAATGGTAGCAATTTCTAAACCCTATCTTCTTCTCTCTCCCATAATCTTCATCATCATCATCACTTACATTTGTGTCAGATCCTTCACCGATGCAACTGAACTTGGTTTCAGTGTGGAACTCATTTATAAAGATTCTCCAAAGTCTCCATTCTATGATAACTCCACAACACCATCTTAGAAATTATACAGTGCTCTTCATCACTCCATGAACCGTGCAACTCGTTTCTTATCTGAAACTAAATCTCTTGATGATGGTGATGATAATCCTGAATCTTCATTAAAATGCGCAAATGCGGAATATATATATCATGGCCTATTCCTTGGGAACGCCGTCGTTTCAAACATACGGTGTTGTCGATACAGGCAGTGACATCACTTGGTTGCAGTGTATGCCTTGCTTTGAATGTTACAACCAAACAATCCCTATGTTTGATTTATATGCTTCTTCCTCAACCTATAGGAGCTACAATTGCCATTCTAATGAATGTGAATCCGTGAGGGCCGCGGTAGACGACGCATATTGTGATGTCGTTTCGAATTGCGCGTTTAAAACGAAGTATTTGGATCGTTCAGCTGTAAGGGGGTCGATTGTCCACGACACACTCACGCTTGGTACGAAAAATGGTGGCAAAGTGGCGTTTCCTAAGACCTTGTTTGGTTGTGCTTATAAAACTGTTGGTAGCTTTGTTGCTGAGAGTTCTGGAATTGTTGGTTTGGGACGAGGTCGTCGATTCTCGTTGATATCACAAATGGGTTCTTCTATTCAACGCAAATTCTCGTATTGTTTGACTCCATATTTCTCGAGTGCAAGGAGTTAGTTGCATTTTGGTCAAAGTGCTGTCGTTTCGGGACCAGGGACTGTCTCTACTCGGCTGGTGTCAATAGACCCATACAGATACTATTTTGTTAACTTGGAAGCAAGCAGTGTGGAAAACATAACTTGGTTGCAGTGTATGTCCTCTCCCCCTCTTGTTTGATTTACCTTACTTACTGGCCGGTACCTCCAATAGCCTTCTACATGTCCATCTTTCAAATACATGCCCAATATGTTTCAAATATATAGATAATACTATATATATTTTTCTAAAGAAAATTACATTTATATTCCTTACTAATTTAGGCGTTGTAATTGGTAGCAGGCTTGAATTTTGATGAACCAGGGAAAAGAGTGAAATTTGGAGTGGCAGTGGGTATAGAGTAAGAATGAGGCTTTAAAATTACCTTTAGTATAAAGTAATATTTATTAATGTTTAAGTGTCATGTTGGTTGGTTAAGAAGAACAATTTTCTCTCCTTATGACAAGTTTAAACGACATCAAGAGTATGAGGTAATATTTATAGGTGATACTTGCTTAAATTTGATTATACAATCAATTGTAAATTATAAGACTATAATACCCTTTTCATTGAAAAGGATCAAAAGAAGTCCTGAGTTGCAACTCACCACACCCTTTTCATCACATCCAAATTAGGAGGTGAAATATTTGGGCTTAAAGGAAACAAGATTACTGAGAAGGTCAAAGTTTATCTCTCTGCGATCTATAGATAGGATTAAAGGAGTATTAGATAGGGATAAGTTAAAAAGTTATTGAATTTTGTGGCAAAGTTCATGAAGTTTAATGTTTTTTTTTTTTTTTTTGGTATGTGGAAAACATGATGGAAGTGTCTATAAATAGGATTAGAGAAATACCAATTTAAAACAAAGTAAGTCACCAAAAAAGGAAAGTCAAAATTCTAACTAAACAGAACTCAGTGGATATATATAATCATGCTCATAATCTAATGTCTTCATTAATAAATACGAGTACATACATATACTCACTTCAGGATGTGTTTGGTTAGGGGTTTTTGGACAGGAGAAGAGTTTCTCCTCAATAAGTATTTGGTTGTGAGTTCGATCTTACTTATAATATCAGGCTGTTAGTACATGATGACTTAATTTATTTATTTTTTTAAAAAAAGGATTAGATAGGTGAACTCATAATTAAGGATTAGCATATTCATTATCGTTGTAATTCTTAGAATTACGTTTCGTATTTGATATCATCAACACTTTTGAAGTATTCATGGTGATCCTTTTGAAACATTCCGAGTCATCAGTGTAGTGATGGGGACTTAAACTAGCTAGCTAGGTGCGTGCAAAAGTTGTTTTAGTAATTTGTCGTTCTGTCATTTTTCTGAATTAAAGGGGCAGACACTAACGACCTGAGGTTACAAGCGAATCAAACTTGCAACCTCTTATTTAAAA
Source organism: Acacia melanoxylon (assembly GCA_019022615.1). NCBI lineage: Eukaryota > Viridiplantae > Streptophyta > Magnoliopsida > Fabales > Fabaceae > Acacia > Acacia melanoxylon. Next base: position 6,979,750 of record JAFJYJ010000012.1, on the reverse strand, counting down.
GAGAGCTGTCATATAATTAGGCAACAAAGCTTTTAATACTAAGTGAAAATTATGAATAAGCCTCAAGTAATTTTTTTTTTTGGGTCAAAATATAAGCCTCAAGTAATGAACCTACTTATCATAAGTAAATCATGTGTATTCGCTAAAATATTTACAAAGTCTCCCAGAAAATTTGAGGATGGGCATATTCAAAAGTGACAACATTTCCAATCCCAATAGGTTGGCCATCACATGTTTTTCAAAGACAAGGCAATTCTATGTTTAACTATTTTTCCTCCGTGTGTTTCAAAGAAATATAATTAGTAAATTACAACATGAATCATCTAATAAATAAGCATAGTCACTAATTCATAATCAAAAGAAAACCATATTCACAAATAACTCACATAAAACATAAAATTTTTCATTTTGAGTAATAGGGATCTAAGAATATCATAAAATTAAAGTATAGTTATTATGTATTTGTAGTTAAATGGATAAACAACTCTAGAACAAATACAAAATATATATAAATTAATAAATTTCAAAAGGAAAAAGAGAAAAAGGCTACGGGGACTAGTTATTCTGCAGTTTGAGGGGCAAGTAATTTCAAATATTGTTATTGTAATCAACATTTCCAATCCCAATAGGTTGGCCATCGTTGACAAGGCAATCATCGGGACCCACACTTATGTTTGGAGGAATAGGGATCTCCGATGTGAATGCCTCACACTTGAGGTGGGGACTAGTTATTCTGCAGTTTGAGGGGCAAGTATTTGTTATTGTAATCATTGGGTTATTTTGATATAAATGGGAAGGTGTAAAAATTACACATGTGCTTTATCCTCGGAAACGCCTAACACCAAATACTTTTTGTTGTTGCAAAAAATACCCACGTGGTTACAATTTAGAAGCAAAAGTCACAAAAAACGTTTAGACAGAGGATGACCGTTAAGTAACCATAGTTGACTAAAGCTTATTGATTGTAGCGCCAAGTCATTTGTTTTTTTCCCCAATTTTTTTCAATGTTCACCGTCAAGGATCCTAATTAGCAAATTTTTTTTTCCATTTGCCTTCTTCTCACTCCAATTCATCATACACATCAGCATTTTAGGTCAACTATGATTATTTAACGGTCAACGTCTTTTGTTTGAACATTTTTTGTGACTTTTGCTCTTAAAGTGTAACCACATGAGCATTTTTACACCTAAAAAATGTATTTGGTGTTAGGCGCTCTCGAGGGTAAAACATATGTGCATTTTTGCACCTTTACCCTTGATATAATAAAAACAATAATTTTATAAATGAAAAGTCATTTTTCCAAGAAGAGAGATATTGTTAAATAATAAGCATATATATATATATATATATATATATATATATATAGAGAGAGAGAGAGAGAGAGAGAGAGAGAGTGTGTGTGTGTGTGTGTTGGGTTTGGATTCTCTCAGAATCTCTTTTCTTTTTTTCCTCTCAGTATCTGATCTCCACCCTCAGATTTAAAAAAATAAATGGTCTAGATTTAATATTTTATAAAACTATTATTTTAAACATGAACAAATAAAGTTAACTTTTAAATCATGATCTACACAATTTATACATGTAATATAAACAAAATTAATAAAAAATAATAATTTATAAAACACTATTATCATTATCTTAGAAAATATTAAATCTGAACCGTCTATTTTTTCATCTAAGGGTGGAAATGAGATTTTGAGAAGAAAATGAGTTATAGAAGAGATTCTGAGGAAATCTACTCCGTGTTTATTGGGGGGAGGGAAATAAAAGAAGACTGCTCCTATTTTTTTTAGATTTCTTTCACCATGCAGAGTTATTTATATAGTATGAATAAAACAAAAATAAAAAAAGTGCTGGTATAATTAGGTTGGGTTTCTCTATTTTAGTTATTGTTAGATTAAAAAAATAAATAGTTCCGATTCAAGATTTTATAAATTATTACTATATACATAAATAAATTTAAATTCTTAAAATCTAATTTATACAATTTATAACTGAAATACAGAAAAAATAAATAAATTTTATAATAATAATAATTTTATAAAATATTAAACATAAATCATCTATTTTACGATCTAAAGGTGGAGATAAGATTATGAGAAGAAAATGAGAAGGGGAAGAGAGAGAGAGCATATAATCACACATGTTCTTTTCACAAAACGAGTTTTGACACTAGACAGATTGATGAGCACCAAAAAAGCATATAATCACTACTCACTATATATATCTAATTTGCATATGGTTTAGATTAATTTTTTTTCTTTTAATTTTGTTGTTAAAAATTATTTTGAAATGTACAAAATCTAAAAAGAAGATAATCTTTTAATAATTAGTTTACAAAAAATCATTTTTAAAAAAAATTAAAAAGCAGTAGTTAAAAATTTAAAATTTTTGCCCGTTTGGATTAGTGATGATGGTAAAAGTGACTTTTTTCAAACTTAAAATATGATAAAAGTTAGATTGTAAATATAATTTATATTTGGATTGAAGTTAATAGAAGTGACTTTTTTTCCCCAAATTGAAACTTGTTTGGATGATTATTTGAAAATCAAGTTTAGATGGAAAATAACCAAAAAGGATATGAATATTATTAAATAGGGTAAAGGATTTCTCGGCTCCAGTCACTGGAGATAAGTTATCTCCATGACACCCCCAAAACTACATCGTTTTAGATTAATGAAGGATGTTTTCGTAATTTTGTTTACTTTTTTATCATATAAATTTTATTGAAACACCCTTCATTAATTCACCTAAAATTACAAAGACACCATTCATTAATTCAAAACAACGTAGTTTTAGGGTCAATTTGGAGATAAACTTATCTCCAATGACTTGGAGAAATATTTTTCCCTATTAAATAATACATATTTTTTTTCCCTAATTAATGTCATTTTTGTTTTCCCCATTATTTCTCAAAAAAACCCCAAACTTAAATTTTGTTAATGATTTAATATTGTCAATAGAATCTTTTTCCAACTTTTTCTTATTATTTCTCAAACAAATTGCCAAATATAAATTTTGTTTTAGAGATTAATTAAATATGACTATTGAATATTATTTTATTTTTTTGTATATTTTTAGAGATTAATTAAATATTAACTGTGGAGATCAATTGGGTTTGTAGTGAACTCTCATAATTAAATTTTATCATTTAATTTTTTAGGATATTCTTGCAAACCTAAAATTATTAGGTCTTTTACAAAAGTTTTATTTTTTTCTTTTAAGAAAGCAAGAGACACAGTCTTTCTTTCTTTTTTCCCCACGCTCTCCTTCTCTCCACGGCATGCCCGTGGCTTTTTGAAAAGCAACATGAAGTTGCTTTTCAGCTAATACCATAAGTTTGGATCAAAAGTCAGGTTGCATAACCGCCTTCCCAAACATGTATAATTGACCAAAAGTGGTTTTTTTCAGTGGAGAAGTCAGTTTGAAGGTATAAAACTCCATTCCAAACATGCTCAACTGTTGAAACTATATTTAAACGGCACAAATCTCATGGTAGCGCGCATAATTCCAATCATCATCCAAACTGGTTCGGATCTTTTCACATACACCTACCTTTCAAGCGCAGAACAGCGACCTCCATTTCTGATCAAAACAAATGAACAACTTACAAAACACATTATGCATTTAACTGCTTCTTCTCTATTATTAGATTGATTAAATGAAGGGGGAAAATATACAACAAAATAATAAATTAAAATATATAGATTAGTAAACAAACCAGTGGAAGGCAAAAAAAAAAAAAAAAGTAAACAAGCCAGTGAGAAGAAGCATTAGCATCCCAAAATATATGGCAATCACATAAACTTTGTAATTGACAGACATAATGACTCTCTCCTCAAAACAATAGTTTCTATTACAAAATTCCCTTTAAAGCTCTCTTTCTTTTAGGTCTCTTCTGCTGTGAGGGTTGATGAATTCAGGGAACATATGGTTTGGGTATTTATACTACAATAAAGGCTATGTAGTTCTATAACTACAATTAATTGATTGATATCCAATACATATAAGTATTATAATTGGACCTAATTACGAGTGATTAACTCTCCCAATGGGAATATTTCTATCACAAGGTTCATATTAATTAAAATAAATAACTTTTAAATATGTGTAAATGAATGAGTGGTTGATTCATGATCAGAACTTTGAGGTTCGCATAGAAATGGGTGATTCATGTATAAAAATATGGTAGTATTATATATATATGGTGCATGTAAAAAATTTTGGGGTTCATATGCTTAGTGTATAATTAGAGCTTGCAGAGTCATAAAAGCTCAATTAGTTTCCTCCCTCCTATGATTGGAGAGTTGATTTTATCTTAAATACAAGACGTATTTCTCATATAGACTATACTTATATTAAGTTTTTTATATCCATTACATCAGATTCTCTAATCACACATGACTATATATGTGTCCTACTTATTTCATATAAGTTTATATTAAATGATAATAATTTTAAAATAGGACATACGGTCACATGTGATGGGAGAACTTGATGAAATAGATATAAAGAACTTCATCTAAGTATTTTCCTTCACATATTTGTCAAATTTTTCCTTAATTTTTTTTATTGATGCTTTCTCAATAATAATTATGAGAGATTGATGAAATAAAAAGAAAGATGAATAAAGGCAAGGAATATATAAGGGTTAAGTGTAGCATACTCCATAGAGCCGGGAAATTGGGCCAAGCCCATCGGGCCGAATCCGTTTAAGCTCAGCCTGCGCGGCTTGAAAAATAAAAATAGAAATTTGAAATTGGCCCGTGCGCCCGTTTAACCGTAGTTTTTTTAAAAAAAATTAATTACTTAGACTTCCACTTAATGAATGTGTTTATTTGTAATTACTTAGATTTTTTTTAATTTAAACTATAACCCTTTTTATGTTTATTATTATTTTGTATTAAAACACATAATTAGTTATTATAAATTTTAAAGAAGTGATGTTTTCATATTAAATAAACACATACTTTGGTATTACAATATTACTCCCTCCGGTCCTAATTATAGGAACACTTTCGTAGTACAATTTGCACTACGAAAATGTTCCTATAATTAGGACCGGAGGTAGTATATAAGTAATAAATTATAAATATATTTGGTGTAAAATAAGTATAATTATTTTTACCTATCAGTAAAATCATACATGAACCAAAGGAATCTGTGAGACATATACAAAATTACGAGAAGGAAAGGCATTTTGTCGTGGGCATACATAAAGCAATTCATTTATTTAATATTTTTTGAAAAAATAGGAAAAACATATTCTTTGTGTTTATTTGTTTTTTATTACAAATTAATGAATGTGTTTATTTGTTGAATGATTTATATTGTTTAGATATTAATGTTGATAACATTTATTTGATAGATTAGAACTTTAATTATTACAATTTACTAATTATATTTTTTTAAAAAAATCGAAGGAAAATAGTTAAAATTTGGAATAGTAATTTTCAGGCCCTGTAGGGCCGGCCCTGGCCCTGGTACTATCGGGCAGGGCTTTAAAAAACTGATGTTTTCCTTACCCCAGGCCCTGTCGGGTCGGGCCTGATTCCCAACTCTAATACTCCATATGTTATTAATGATCATAAAATAAATTATTCAACTATAGTCAAGGGTAAAATTGTTAAAAACTAATTAATGTTTTTTTTTAAAAAAAAAATCTAAAGTATTCCTCTTGTTGTACTTATAGGTAGAGAGATAAGAAATTCTTAGTCCTTTTTATAAATTACTTTTTTTTTTTAGTCTTCAATATAAACAACTTTTTTTTTTCAAAATTTAAACTTCTTTTCCCTTTTCTACCCTATCAAATACATATCTTTATATTAATTACTTCATTCGGTCCTTTTTATAAGCAATTTTCTCTCTCTCGAGGATGGTCATTTTCGTAAGCAATTTTCTCATTGTCTCAAAATTTAAACTAATTTTCTCTTTTCTACCCCTATTAAATATGGGTTTAATGTTTCTGCTTTTACTGCATAAATATTTTTCTGACACGTTCACATAAAAGTGAGTGGGTCCCATTAGTAAAGAGAAAAGAGAGAAAATATTAGTGGGACCCATTCACTTTTATGTGAGTGTGACAGAAAAAATATTTCTGCAGCAAAAGCAAAAACATTAAACCCATTATTAAATATACATCTTTATATTAATTATCCACACTCACCATTAATTCTCTTTCATTTACTCATTTATTACACTTCCTTTCTCATATTTTATGTTCATACTCTCCTATATTTGTTACTCAGTCTCTCTCCTATGCTCTTTTCATAAATATGGGTATATTTGGGAAAAAAAAACATAACATCTTTGACACATTTATTTTTTTTAATTAATCTTAACTGTCAGTTCGTTTTACGCAATAAGGATACAAGTTGCTTATAAAAATGACATCAGGGAGTATCTTTTACTCACAACTAATTTTCTTTCATTTACTCATTTATTACTCATTCTCTCTCACATTTTTACGCATTCTCTCTCCTATACTTTTTTCATAAATAAGGTCATATTTTAAAAAAATTACATATTTGACACATTTATTATTTTTAGCTAATTTTAACCGTCAATTCGCTTTGCACAGTCAAAGAAAAGATTGCTTATAAAAGGGACCAGAGGGAGTATAATGTATACTCTTTTGATCCTCTTTATCACTTCTGGTATGTTTCACACAGACTAAGAAAAACCTTAAACTTCATTATCTCTTCCATCATATTCAACAACTTTCCAACTTTACCCTTATTTAATATACATTATACTCCATCTAGTCTTTTTTATAGAGAACTTTTATCCTTATTATACACAAAACGAATTGACGGCTAAAATTAGTTTGAAACAGTAAATGTGTCAAAAATGCCATGCTTATTTCAAATATACCCCTATTTATGAAAAGAGCATAGGAGAGAGAATGAGTAACAAATATGAGAGAACATGAGTATAAAATATGAGAGCGAATATGTAAAAATGAGTAAATGAAAGATAATTAGGGGTGAGTGGGGATAATTAATATAAAGATGTGTATTTAATAGGGGTAGAAAAGACAAAAATAGTTTAAATTTTGAGACACAAGGAGAAAGTTGCTTATAAAAAGGATCAACCTTATAAGATAGAAAGTTGCTCATAAAAAGGACAGGAGAGAATACCTCATAATAACAAAGTCAATACAATAATAAATAAAGGGCAAAATTATACGTTCTTATGAAAAGTTTCTCTCTCTGCTCTATAAATAGGATTAAAGGAGTACTAGATAGGGATAAGTTAAAAAGTTGTTGAATTTTGTGGCAAAGTTCATGAAGTTTAATGTTTTTTTTTTTTTTTTGTACATGGAAAACATGATGGAAGTGTCTATAAATAGGATTAGAGGAATACCAATTTAAAACAAAGTAAGTCACCAAAAAAAGAAAGTCAAAATTCTAATACAGCAGTTACTGGGAATTTGAACTAAACTGAACTGGGTGGATATGTATAATCATGCTCATAATCTAATGTCTTCACTAATGAATACGAGTACATACATATACTCACTTTAGGGTGTGTTTAGTTAGGGGTTTTTGGATAGGAGAAGAGTTTCTCTTCAGTAAGTAGGTGGTTGTGAGTTTGATCTTACTTATAATACCATATTGTTAGTACATGTTACCTTAAATAAAAAAAAAAAAAAAGGGATTAGATAGGTGAACTCATAATTAAGGATTAGCATATTCATTATCGCTGTAATTAGAATTACGTTTTGTATTTGATATCATCAACACTATTGAAGTATTGATGGTGGTCCTTCCGAAACATTCCGAGTCATCAGTGTAGTGATGGGGATTTAAATAAGCTAGCTAGGTACTCCCTCTGGTCCTAATTATAGGAGCAATTTACCAGAATTTGGAGGGATTAAGGAATGAAGTTAAATTAGTTAATTATATATATTTTCCTAAAATACCCTTACCTAAAAAAATTGATATATCATGATATAAACCTAAATTTCACACGAACAGTTTGAGAAGAAAAATAGTCAGTAGGTCTATTTCATTGATTGCGCTCCAGCGGACCTCCCACACACGCCCTCTCTGCTACAAGAGGAGAAGATCAAAATAAGTATATACAACAACGATGTTTGATTATATTAAAGAAAAAATAATAATTGGATATAAAGTCATGAATAATTATTATAATATGGTCAAGTCATTAATAAATGTGTATTAATGTATTGAAATAAAGACTAAATTATAAAAGGAAAGAAACATGAGATGTTATGAAAAATATAAATAAGCTAGGTTATTCTATTATTCAAAACTTATTGAGAAAATATAAATAGGGGTATTATAGGAAACAATTGACAAAAGTTAAAACTTGCTCTTATAATTAGGACCAAAACCAACTCCAAAATTTGCTCCTATAATTAGGACCGGAGGGAGTACATCACACCGGCAAAAAATGTTTTAGTAATTTGTTTTTCTAAAGAAAGATGGTCCAGTTGGCTCAAAAATTGGCAAGTTCCATAATTATTGGAGAAAAAGGACAGTTGGCGAAGAAATTATAACAATTCACATTTTTCATCGTTCCATGTTCAACGTTTGGTAGGTCACCGGCCAATCCAACTTTTTTGATTTCTTGTTATTCTTGGTTTTCATTCACACTTAGCCATCATCAATATAGTCACAAGAAAGAGCTTCAAATCCTATTTGTGCATGTGGTGCACACCATGTTTGCTACTCGTATTTGTAATTTTTTCTATTTCCTCCAAAAAAGAAGAAGCTTCTTCTCACTTTTCATTTCAACTGTTAGATCAAAATATATGCGATTCATATACCACAATTCTAAATTGTCAATGATCAAAATTTTAGTAGTTTGAATTTATTTATTTATTGTTTTTGAAACACTACAAATTCAACCTATCATTGCACAACCTATATTCCAAACGACTTGTGTGTGTACGTAGAGAGGATGATAAGGGTATGCTTGTATTTTCAAGCCAACTCATCTTTTTCCATCTCATCCCTTTTAAATTGAGAAGACGATACATTTGAATGATCTAAAGTCAAATACGAAATGATACCTTCTTACAAAATGATACCTTTTTATACCCGTTTGGTTCCATCCTATTGTACCTTGAACTGTAGCAGAATGCGATGCAATTGTAATGCAATGCAATATTAGTTATAGAGTTAGTGTTTGATTTGATTTTTAAACAATGTGCAATGAGTTATTTTTTTAAATAATTATTTAAAATTAAAATATCATACAAAGTCTATTTTACCCTTAATATAATCTTTGTAAAAAGAAATATGTAAGAGCTATCGAGCTACCTCATCATAACCATCTCACTACCTCACCAATGATTGTTTGATGGCAATGGTTGTTGTGTTGGAGGCGACGGTAATGAGGGAGTGGTGGTGGTGGCGACGATAATGAGGGTGACAATGGCAATGACAAGTGGTGAGAACAATAATGGTGGAGGAAGAACTAGTGGCAGCTGTGGTAGTGACGGTGGTTGTAGTTATTATGGTGGCAGCAATGGCGAAGATGAAGGAGGGAGAAGGTAGTGGCAGTGGAGGTAGCTAGCAAAGGCAATGGTGGGGTGGCGGCGGCGGTGGATGAGGAGGTAGTGATGGCTATAGCAAGTGGTGGACGGCGGAGGAGGAGATAGTGGCGAAATGATGGCGATTGCCGATAGAGGAAGAGGAGTGGTGGCAGTGGTTGTGGTGAGTGAATTGAGACTAAAGGATAAATTGGACTTTTTCAGCCAAGTAATGAGATGGTAATAAACATTCATAAGGAGAGATATGAATAAGGATTACCAATTTTAGGGTAATCATCATTACCATAGTAAACCCTATTACCATGCTAAAGAACAACCAAGCATTCTTCTCTTGATAATATAATTATGATTACTACTGCAGGCACACAATGGAAGCAAACCAAGTGGTTGCTTATTCATATGCAATATGTGTGTGCGCGGGCGTAATTTGTGTGTGTGAAATCTTATCCTGTATTACAGCCACCTAGCAGCATCTATGTGCGCTTTATTCTTTTTGCTCATAAACTTCGTTTTCACACGTTCAGGGGTTGACAAAGGCTTCTCATGCGACAAAATGAACAACTTTCCCACGCATTTAAACGTGCCAATTAATACCCCATGCTTCATAAATCAAATCCTATGACTTTATATTGAAAAGCTCAAAGTGTTAATATACTATACTACTACTACAACTCTCCTTTTGCTTCTTCAACCCATTCCAGAAATCTAAGTAGTTCTTAAAACCACGGAAAGCCCTTGGGCTTCATCATTTTTCATGTGCAGTAATCTTTGAGAGTTTGTTGATCCATGTCATAAAAGATTCGGCAAGGTTTTACGTTGGCTTTCGAGGGCTTAACTCAACCTTCCTCCTTTATTTGGGGTTTGAAACTGACTATAAAAACATCGGCTTTGTTGTTGCTGTTGCTGCTTGTTGGTGATCTTTGAGAGTATTTTCATGTTGTTCTTGAGGTCTTCATCAACTGAACGTCTTATACTGCTATAGTTTCGAAGGCTGCCTTCAGGTTCTTCAAAATTATTCAGCGCCAGTTAGTAGAATGAAATGAGCAAGTCTTTGCCTTTAGGCTTTTACATCACAGTTTCCTGCATCGCTTTTGTCATTTCCAAGATCATTATCTCAGTCCTCCTCTACAAAAGATGGAAAAGAAAGCACATGATTCACGAAGAAGGCTATGCAGGTAAATCAGAAACCATGAAAATACATGCGTGCATGCATACTCTCAGGGGAAAACCAGCTTGCAGGTACCCATACTTTCTCTCAATTTTTAATTTGTTATTTGTGTGTTTTTCTCTCTTAACTAAACCTTTAACTTTGCTCTGTTAGCATTATTAGCCCCGCTAACTTTACTCTGTTAGAGGGGCTAACAGAGCAAAATTATAGGATTTAATTAAGAGAGAAAAATACATAGGTACCAAGTTAAAAATTGAGTAGAAGTATAGGTACCTGCAAAATGGTTATCCCTACACACAATCAAGCTATAAGAAAAACAGATATGATACAATACCTTAAACTGTACTCAAATAATACATAACTAGATATGTTTTCCTATGTATTGCATGGAACCTCAAGAATGAATTGTATTGTCCATTTATTGGGAATAGTAGGCTTGTGAGAGATTTATAGTTTCATGTATTGCATCTATGTCAATGTCCAAGCTTTTTGGCTGACATCCAGTAATGGAATGGCACAGGTGGGAAGATGGTGATATTTAGGTCTTCGGTTCTGCAATCCCTCGAATCTGATACGATGTTGAAGAAGACATTGAGCCTGAATAATATGGAGGTGATTGGGTGTGGAGGTTATGGGACGGTTTATAAACTGAAAATAGATGACTCAAAAGCTTTTGCCGTGAAAAGACTGAACAGAGGAACTGCAGATAAAGGATTTGAGAGGGAGCTGGAAGCAATGGCAGACATAAAACACCGCAATATTGTAACTCTTCATGGATATTATACTGCTCCACATTACAACATCCTCATATATGAGTTGATGCCTAATGGAAGTTTGGATAATTTCCTCTGCAGTATGTATTTCTTGCCTTTAGGTCCTCTCTATTCATGCATTCAGAAAGATAATGACACGAGAATGTGACTATGCATGGGACTCATGTTCTAATTACACCAATTCACCTTTTCTTTGGCATAATATCATTATTGGTCCTTATAGTTTGATAGAATTTTAGTTTTGGTCCCATTTTCAAATCGTTGGTTTTGGCTCCTATAGTTTCATAAGGATTTGGTATGAGTTTAAATATTGGTACCAAAATAAAAACTCGTTAAAAGTATAAAGATAAGTCATTAAGCTCAGACCAAATCCTTATAAAAGTATAGAGACGAAGACCAACTATTAAAAACTACAAGGATCAAAACTAAAATTCGATCAAACTATAAGGACTAAAAATGACATTAACTCTTTTTCTTTTTATCTCTCTTTGAATGCACCATCTATACTCATTTTTGTGAATAAAGAAAATTAAGACCAGTATTTTTTACTTCTTAGCCAATACTCTAAATTTGTTTAGTTGGAAGATAACAAGGTTTTGCCTAAGATTTATCAGACTTGCCCACCCAGGATTCATTAAAAAATGAAGAGTGAAATCTATTAACTTCGATATGGACTGATCTAAAGTGGAATGTGATGCAGGAAGAGCAGAGCAGAAGAAAACTTTAAATTGGTCAGCAAGATACAGAATAGCTATAGGTGCTGCTAGAGGAATATCTTATCTTCACCATGATTGTATCCCTCACATAATCCACAGAGATATCAAGTCAAGCAATATATTGCTGGACGAAAACATGGAGGCTCGAGTTTCTGATTTCGGATTAGCCACGTTGATGGAACCGGACAAAACCCATGTTTCCACAATTGTGGCTGGAACTTTTGGATACTTGGCTCCTGGTATAGATACAACACAGTTAAACAGTCTTTGCTTCAATCTTCCATGTCAGAGTAAAAAATTTATAAGATTTTTTTTTTCTCCTGCAGAATATTTTGATACAGGAAGAGTAACATTCAAGGGGGATGTCTACAGCTATGGAGTTGTACTGCTGGAGCTTTTAACTGGGAGAAAACCCAGTGATGAAACATTTGCTGAAGAAGGAACAAAGCTTGTCACATGGGTCAGACAAACTCTTAGAAAAATCTTCACTATGAATTATGTTTAACAGAAAAATTTCAATTTCATAACCTCATTAATGATTTAGGTTATTCAAATGATCGCACAGAATATGAGAATGCCTACATGGAAGTGTAAATTGAACACCACTAGCACGTTTACCATCATATTTAAATTTTCTATGAAATTATTAAAAGCGCATTTTAAAAATCATCAAACCGATCAGAAATGCAACATTGGCATTTATGAAAAAAAAAACAGAAAATATAAACTGTGAAAGGCATAACATACGCTATATAACTGCTCCATCATCATCGACCAGGGAACTGAAATGGAACAAATCGTCTTAAAAAATGATCATACTTCGTAACTCGTATTTAAAGCTTTAGAATGACACTTACTTCTGTGAAGTAAATTGCTGTTATTTTTGGAGCAGGTTAAGGCTGTTGTTCAGGAAAAGAAGGAGGAACTAGTTCTTGATGATAGGCTAGAGACCTGTCCAATGCAAGAAGTTAACAATGTGTTCAATATTGCCATGATGTGTCTTGAATCTGATCCCATGAAGAGGCCAACAATGGAAGAAGTTGTCAACTTGCTCGAGCACACGAAGCCGGACAAACTTGCTACAGCTTCCTGATGTTCACTTGAAGGCCAAACTGGACTGTGGTTCGTAAAACATATACTGACACACCCTCGAAATTTACTTTAGTCAGACACACCCTCTAATAACATAACTGTTAATGGAGCTAATACTCTGCATTTTTCCTCCTGGGAAACTCCAAAAAGCCTAATTTATGCGAAGGCCTAGCTTATGCTTAAGATAAGCTAAAACTGAGGGGGCATGCCTATTACGTTTACAATGAGAGGGGGTGACTGTAGTTTCTATAAGCTTCAAGGTATGTTCTCCCATAAAGTGAAGCTAGAGGAGTAGATAATTGGTTTTTGAAGCGGGAGGTGAATGTGTTTTATTATCTCTCTCTCTCTGTGCTTTTTTTTGTTGTTGTTGTTGTAATTATATGGAGCTTTGTACAAAAACAATACAGTGATGTGCATTCCAAATCAGACCAAGTGCTCATTTAGAATGGCAATTAGAGCCTTTAAAAGCAACTTTTCAATTGTGATTTATGATATATGAGGTATGTATGTAAGAGGAATTTTCTTTTTATTTGCGTAAATAAGCACTTTTGAGGTGCCCAATCGGGATCCCAAACAAGCACTAAGTTGAAAGAACTATGAAGAAATGATATAATTATCCCCATGGTTCTGCAACTAAGAAGAAATAGAAGATAAGTGAAAAAGTGTCTTCTAGGTCTTTTTCTTTATAGTCCAGAACTTGTGCTATATAGTATTACTCCTCTTGTATTTACCGTAAGACCTAATTAATTAATTTGAATAGATTAAGGATGTTAGTTAAGTTAGTTAATATGATATGTCTTTTTCTAAAACACCCTAATCATCTTACTTAGTTCCCTCCCTCCCTTCCCTACTTGATTATTGTTGAGGGAATATCAATAAAGTTAATTTAGAAAAAAAAATTGATAAACATGTGAAATAGGTCTTACACTTAGGACCAAGATCAACAACTAGAGGAGTAGTATATTTTCAGGTGAACAAATAAGATCCTTTGATTGTGATATAACATAAGCTAACAAGTTAAAAAATGGCAAACTTGGCATGAAAAGTATGAATAGATGAGCATATGATATCAACATATTATCAGGTTGTTTGATAGTTCTAAACTGTTCATAGAAAAATCACAATTGAGGAAAGATAAAAGACCTGGATACATAAAACAACAGAGACATCATCTGTACAAACAGAGGATACATGATAATGCCTGAGGACATAATATACTTTCCTCTACTTGAGTACTTTTGACAAGCCATCAGCCACTGAAGCTTTCAAGGTGGGAGAAACAGGACTATCTCCAAAAAATACATCAAAAAGTGCGGAAGCGACATTTACAGATTCAATTGTAGCATCCGCTGCTGATGGAAGCCCTTGAAATGAGACAAAAACCTGAAACCACATGAAATCTAGTTAAAGTAATATCATAAATGCAAGAGTGAAGACTAAGATGGAAAAGAAAAAGACATCAAAGTTGGTTTGAAGTCCTAGTGACATCTGAAACAAATTCAAAAAATAAAATAATATAAAAATAAATTTAAGATATACATACAAGCAATTTAGAAGAGTCCGACCAAGTCAAAAATATGAAAGTTCCTTTCTTGAGAGAACGATTTTGAAAGACACTACGGAATGTGGACAAAGCAGCATCATCTTCTGGTGTTGGTGCTTTAATTCTCGGAGAGATGGCCTCATCTAAGGCATCCCAGAAAGTTTTACCATCAACATCTCTGACAAGAATAATTTGCAATGATTTCTCAGAGGGAGCTGCAATCAAACAAAGGGATCCTTATGAGCTTTAATCTTTCTATAGTTTTAATTAAATAACAGCACTGTGAGAAATTAAGCTTTGATAATTAATAAAGTCACTACATTGATAAATGGTTTTGAACAAGGAAGAATTCCCTTGAATTACATCTACTGGTTGCCCTTGCCAAGCATTCAGTTGACTTGTGATAGATTGATTTAGATACAATCCAGCAGCATACACCTTAACCCCGATGATTGCAAAAACCTCCTCTCTGTATCCTGAAAGTATGATTTTCCACCATAACTTATAATAGAAAGAAGGAAAGAATGCTTACTATTTCAGTGGAGCTAACTATATAAAGACAAGAATTCTAGGTGATAATAAAATGCAGGTAAAGAATGACTGCTATTCAAAAACTTCTAGGCCACAACTCCCTAACGTTCAATTGCCCTGTCCAAACATGTGTTTAACGAGTCTGAGTAACTAACCAGTTCCAAAAAGCGTCAACGAGTTTGAGCACCCCGGCAAACTCAAAGATGTCTGAAATTTCTCTTTTGTTGCTGGTTCCTCTACGAATTCTACATTTATGGCTGCAGCAATCCATTACAAGCAAAGAAGATGTCAATTTTTAATGAGTTAGTGAGACTCAGAGAGAAAGAAGAAAAATCTGTAGTATTTGAACCTCTACTCCTGCCTCCACCCATACAAAAACTAAAATATAGCAATCCTGTACCAGTGAATTACTTTGTACTGCATATAATTCTTCCACCAAGAAAATTGGAAAGTTAAATATGGAAATGGTAAGATAAGACTGGAGAAAAAGCCTTATAAATTTTAGTGATTCTATGAATATGAAAGGAACCAAAAGACTTAATTACCCTTGACCTTTAGTGGACCAACTTCGCTAGACAAATAATTAACAGTCATTCTAATCTTGCTTGGATTTCTGCCAATAGTGTGGCCAGGAAAAAAAAAAATAACTAAAATAACAGGGCAGTATTTGGCGGTTTGAATTGACATTGAATAACGTCTTATGCAAAGGTCCATGCAGAATGATTTTCAATAGAAATCGTAACATTTTACAAGCAACATGATAGTAGCCAATGTCATTTTGTCTGACACCAGGAGGATGCCAAATTAGAAAAAGGGTGAGATAAAACATGGAAGCTAAATTTAACAAAGTAAAAAAGTTCATTTTTATGTTGCCAATAAAAATAATGATAAAGTTAGAAATTAAAAGATCGTATCGCCAATATAGTAGTGCATAAATAAAACCTTATAAAGAGGCAATTTTGCCCTAATTGTTATTATTCTAGTTAATTTTGACTGTTAGTTGACTAAATATGCTAAACTAATAGTTCACATTATTTTTGTTAGGATGTAAATATACCCGAAAGTTTTAAATCTAGTTTTGAAAAAAGATGAAGTAGATGGCAGTAGCACATGGACTTTGGACTTGGGTGCAAATTTGTATCTTAATAAAAATATAAAATAACATAGATGACATCTAGACTGTAAGTTCAGCATATTTGATTAACTGACTGTTAAAACTAATTGAGATAACGACCAAGACAAAATTGCCCGAAAAAACTTTGGCAGGAGAATTGCCCTTAACGCTTTTATCAGTCCTATTAAAATATCTTCAGAGCTTTTTCAACTTAGATATTGCAAATAAAAATAATGATATAGTTAGATATTATTCTGTCATTATAATGGAGTATGACAATATCATAATTGGACCTCTTTTCTTCAACATTTTTTTACTATTAAATCACTCTCCAGTTCGGCATTGTTGTCGGTTTCAACGCAGAAAGGGGATTTCAAAAGAAAATCAGCAACTTCTCCCTTGCATGCGCGTATAAGGAAGCAACGGAAGAAGAACCCAACCAAATAATTCACAAAACTCGAAGATAAAAAAGAAACAGAATACGAGAACAAAAATAAGCTGGGTGCCCAAATGCAAATACCCGAAGATGAAGACGAAGCAGAAACTTCCGGGAAATGGGCTTGTCGTCTGCTACTTTTGGAGAGAGAGAAACGCAGATGGCTCAATCGAGGTCTTGATTTTGAAGATTTAGTGAGCAAACCAATTTTGGGAACAGAATTGCCGTTGGTGAAGTTGAATGGTGGTTGAAGCCACAATGCAGTGGAAGTTGCAGTAGCTCCGAGCATTTTTTTCGAAAGCTGAAGAAAAAATCGTTAGGTCCAAAGGCAAAAATTATAGCACTCTCATGACTCCTGTCCTCTGGCTTCTCGTCTTGCTTTGCTCTGTTGATGCCGCCCGGAAACGGAAAATATTGAAGCATTTCAATCTCAATAAAATGACGGTAAATTAGTTAAAGTAGTAAAATTATTTTTAATTTACATTTTTTTTTACTTATAATAATCACTACTTTTAAATATTTTTATATTTGTTGTAAAAATATTAATTGAGGTGGATGTTCATAAACTCCTTTCATTATATATACACTCTATAACCTCTCAAATAAATAGTCTTTATGAGTTTTCGTGCACATAACTCAAATATTACAATTTGTGCACTCATGATGATTAAAGTTTGCCATTTACTTTATGTATCTCTTAGTTGTGGTAGAGGGCTTATAAATAGAACATTATGTACTATACTTTGATTGTATATAAATAAATAAGATATTGCTTCTATCTTTTCCTATAATTATCTCTTCATATTTTCATTTCATCTATTGTATTTTCCCATTTTTATAATACGTTATTAGCATGACTCTCAAACCAAGGTATATTTTTTTCCTCATCGTTACTCAACCATTTCCTCTATCTTCTTTTATCGTATCTCTATTTAATCTATCTGGGATAATCTAAGCTATTGTATAAAATTAAAGAGTTTTTTTTATTGTTTTTATATATCATGTTCCATGGCTGAGATTAGATATTATTGTTACTTTTCTTTTCATTTATGTTTATTTTATATACTCTTGTTATTTACATTTTATATAAGTTCATTTTATTTATGTTTTACTTGTTTATCATTTTGATTTCCTGTTGGTGCAACTCTATAGTGTTTCATTCTATTTCATTTGGCTTCATTTTTCACAATCACATTTATTTATTTTCATTTGTTATATTCTTCTTTTACGTTTTGTTGTTTTGTATGGCCTTCTTTCAGTTAATTTCTTATATTTATTTTATTTTTGTTTCATTTTATCTACATTTCTTATTATATTCTTTTTTTATTTTATGTTATTCATTTCATTTCATTTTATTATGATTTTATTTTTCATTTACTTATTTTGTTATATTATGCTACCATTTCCCTCTATTTGTTTATTGTTTATAATATTTTATTATTGATTTCTATTATGTTTTAAATAACTCCTTTTACATTTTTCATTTTATTTCATCACCACGTTTATTATTCTATTTTTTTATATTATTCATTTGTTTATTTATTTTATTTTTCATTATTTAATTTATTTGCCATTTTACTTTTATTATTGCTATCTTTATGTTAAATTTTACTGTTTTATTTTGTTTACATTTACTCTTATTTACATTTTATAACATATTATTGTCATTTTATTTATAGTATTATATATGACTATATAGTGTGATATATATGATTGTGGATTTATCTTTTATTCTTTCCACCATTTATATTGCTGTAATTTCCTCCTCTCTCAATACATTATTTATTCTCCCTCCCTCTTTCTACCTTTCTCCTTTTATATATGTTGTTATATGTTATTTATCTTCATATATGTATATTATTTATGATTTTAATGGTAAAATGTTTATTTATGAATATATGAAGAATATTTTCAAGAAATTGTGTTTATTGAATTATATGTTGGCTACTAATGAAATTTTGCTCCCTTTAAATATGTTGTTTATCAATATGTTGATTATGATTTGTGAGTTTTAATGTTTTAATTCATGAAAATGCTTTATGTTTCATCAATCTTACTATGATTCTAATTGTTATCATTATTTTTAGTTTGAATCATGGCCAACCTTACCAAACTCAAGTTTACAGCTCTTGATATCACGGAAAAGAATTATCTATCATGGGTCTTAGATGTTGAGATCCATCTAGATGCTAAGGATCTAGGAAGGGTTATTTTACCGGGAAATGAAGCAATTAGTCAAGATAAGGTCAATGTCCAATGTCATTATTTTCTTCGCCACCATCTTCATGAAGGATTGAAAGCTGAATACTTGGTAAAAGATCCACTAGAATTGTGGGCTAATCTGAAGGAAAGGTGTGATCACAAAAAAAAAAAAGGTGATTTTGCCTCGAGGTCGTTACAAATGGATACACCTTAGGCTACAAAATTTTAAAATTGTAAGTGATTATATTTCAGCCATTTTCAAAATAAGTTCTCAGTTGAAATTATGTGGTGAGAAAATAACAGATGAAGACTTATTAGAGAAAACTTTTTCTAAATTCCATGCTTCAAATATACTCCTGCAGTAGCAATATCGAAAGAAAGGTTTTAAATGGTATTATGAATTAATCTCATGACTTTTGATAACCGAACAAAATAATGAGCTATATTGATGAAAAATCATGAAAATCATCCCACTGGATTTGCTTTATTCCTTAAAGCGAATATATGAGTGTACGTAATAATTACCATGTTCGTGGTCACGGCCATGACCGTGGCCGTGGACGGGGACGTGGCCATGGTAAAGGATGTGACAATTACCGTTATCATGCATGGTGGTAGAAGTAATAATTATAATCCTAGTACCTACTAGAAGAAGAAATATAATGAAGGGCAGAAAAACGACAAGGGTAGTCCTTCAAAAGTTGTTGAGAATCAATGTTATCGGTGTGGTATGAAGGGGCACTGGGCACGTACCTATCGTACACTTGAGCATGTAGCAAAACTTTATCAAGCCTCCATAAAAAAGAGTGCGAATAATGGGGAAGCAAAGTTGTTTTTTCAATATGATAATGTTGAGGCACACAATAATGATGATGTCACTGAGCTAGATGGTAGTATTGGCCTTGATGCTATGGCACACTTGGAGGTGGCTGATTTTTTTGAGAATCATGATTAGATGAGTTTGGCTGGAAGAACAATAAAAAAAAGTTTAAATTTATGGTTTTTCAAATCTAGTTTATGATTTACTTTCATTTAGGCTTTTCACATGTAATAAGGGTATTATTGCTCATCATGTATTTTGGATTTGTTTCAATGCATTTCTTTTCTTCTGGTGAAGATTATGGATGTTTCGATCATTGGACACAAGAATGAGGATAGGTGTCTCATAGATAGTGCTACAACACACACCATACTTAGAGATAAAAAAATATTTCTCACATCTAACGATAAGTAGTGCAAGCATCAATACCATAGCGGGTAATAAAAAATTAATTGAAGGCTCTAGAAGAGAAATTATAATATTACCAAAATGAATGAAATTTGTTATTAATGATGCTTTATATTTCTCTAAGTCTCATAGAAATTTATTGAGTTTTAAGGATATCCGCTAAAATGGGTGTTATATTGAGACTATAAATGAGAAGAATATGGAATATCTACAAATTATATTTATATTTGGTGAAAAATGTGTCGGGTAGAAAAGTTACCAATATTATTTTCTAGTTTGTACGATACAAGTATTAGTACAATTGAAGCAAATGTTACCGTAGACCAAAAGTGAGCTGATAAAAATATATCCATTGTTTGAAATGATCGGTTAAGCCATCCCGATTCAACTATGATGCAAACAATTATTGAAAATTCACATGGACATCCATTAAAGAGCCAAAAGATTCTTCAATTTAAGGATTTCTCATGTGCTACTTGTTCTCAAGACAAATTAATTACAAGACCTTCTTTGATAAAAGTTGGACTTGAATTCCCTATTTTTTTAAAGCGTATCCAAGGAAACATATGTGGGCATATTTATCCACCATGTTGGCTAGTTAGATATTTTATGGTTCAATATGGTCACATGTGTGTTTAATTTGTTGTCAACACATAATTTAGCATTTGTTAGATTACTCGCTCAAATAATTTGGTTAAGAGCACAATTTCTAGATCATATAATTAAGACAATTCGTCTTGATAATGCCATCCATTTTTCATCTCAAGTTTTTAATGATTATTGCATGGCAACTAGAATAACAGTAGAAAAATCTGTTGCTCATGTCCATAGTCAAAATGGCCGCAAAATCGTTCATCAAACGCCTCCAATTGATAGCTAGACCAATGCTTTTAAGAACAAAGCTTCTCATTTCAGCTTGAGGCATGTAAGTTTACATGTATAAGCAATTATACGCATTAGGCCAACAAGTTATTATGAATTCTCCCTATTACAATTGGCTTTTGGTCAGGAGCCATATATTTTCCATCTTAGAATATTTGGATGTGCGGTATTTGTTCCAATTGCTCCACCACAACAAACAAAGATGGGACCTTAAAAGAGGTTAGGAATATAAGTTGAATATGAATCTCTTTCTATAATAAAGTATTTAGAGTCATCAATTGGAGATTTATTTATGGCACGTTTTAATAATTGCCATTTTGATGAGACATTCCCAACATTAGGGGGAGATAATGAGAAGATGGATAAAGAAATTACATGAAAAACATTGTCACTATCACATCTAGATCCTCATACACAAAAATGTGAACTTGAAGTTAAGAAAATAATTTATTTGCAAAATATTGCAAATCAATGCCCAGATGCATTTGCTAACCTTCAAAGAATTACCAAATCTCACATTCCAGCTGAAAATGCTCCAGTTAGAATTGATGTCCCAGTAGACAACCATCAATTGCAAATGAAACTAAACCACACTTGAAGTACGGTAGACCAATTGGTTCTAAAGATAAAAATTCTAGAAAGAAAATGGGAACAATCAACCAAGATGGTCAAGTTGAGGAGGTAGACATACTAATCAAAAGATCTCATAAGGGGTCCAGCTATCTGAAAATAATGAAGAGATCTTGATGAGTTATGTCACTACAAGAAAAATATGGAACCAAGAAAGTATATTGCCGACAACATATTTTCATATAATGTTGTGGTAGAAATAATTAATCAAAATGAGGATCTTGAACCTAGATCATTTGAAGAATGTAGAAATAAAAGTGATTGGCCAAAATTGTAAGACACAATTCAAGCAGAGTTAAATTCACTCTCAAAACATGAAGTTTTGGGACATGTAGTCCAAATACTAAATGTTGTAAAGTTTGTTGGGTACATATGGGTATTTGTGCGAAAATGAAATTAGAAAAATGAGGTCGTTAGATATAAAGCACGACTGGTAGCATAAGAATTTTTGCAAAGGCCTGGCATTGATTGTGAAGAGACATATTCTCCTGTGGTGGATGCAATCACTTTAAGGTATTTAATTAGTCTGGAAGTAAGTAGAAAAATGGATATGTGTCTAATGGATGTTGTTACAGCCTACTTATATGATACTTTAGATATTGAAATTTATATGAAAATCCCTGAAGGATTCAAATTGCCAAAAGGATGTAAGAATCCTTGAGAAAATTGTGCAATTCATTTACACAAATCCTTATATGGATTGAAACAATCTGGAAGAATGTGGTATAACTGTCTCAGTGAATATTTGTTAAAAAAATGTTATAAAAATGATCCTATTTGCCCATATGTTTTCATAAAAGGAAATGGATCAGAGTTTGTGAGAATTACTGTATATATGGATGATTTGAATATAATTGGAACTTCTAAAGAGCTTCAAAAAGATGTTGATTGTTTAAAGAGAGAATTTGAGATATAAAATCTTGGAAGAACAAAGTTTTGTTTCAGCCTTCAAATTGAGCACTTAGCAAATAGAATTCTCCTTCATCAATCAACTTATGTTGGAAAAATATTTAAGTGATTCTATTTGGATAAAGCACATCCAGTATCTACTATAATGGTTTTAAGATCGCTTGATAAGAAGAAGGATCCTTTTCTCCCTCAAGAGAAAACAAAAGAACTTCTTGGTCTAGAAGTGCCATATCTTAGTGGTATAGGTGCACTAATGTATCTTGCCAATAACAAACGATCGATATTGCATTAGTTGTGAATTTATTGGCAAGATTTAGTTCTTCTCTAAAAAGAAGGCATTGGAACAAAATTAATAGGGTTAAGTACCAATTTTGCCCCTGAAGTACTCGCCCATGAGCAATTTTGCCCCTTAAGTTTTTGAAGGAGTAATGTTGCCCCTCCGTTAGAAACCCTAACGGTGAACTAACGTTGACCATTAGGGTTTCTAACAGAGGGGCAATGTTGCCATCCGTTTGATATTTCAGGGGCAACATTGCTCCGCCAAAACGTAGCAATGTTGCCCCTGAAGTATCAAAACGAAGCAATGTTGACCCTCCGTTAGAAACCCTAATGGTCAACTAACGGTCGACTAACATTGACCGTTAGGGTTTCTAACGGAGGGGCAACATTGCTCCGTTTTGATACTTCATGGGCAACATTGCTCCTTCGAAAACTTAAGGGGCAAAATTGGTACTTAACCCAAATTAATATAAAAGCTAGTTTGGGATTATATTTGGTTTTAAATATAAGACCTTAATTCACTTTGACTCCAAATTTATAAGTTTTCTCAAAATATCCCTATTAAGTGTACACACTAAGGAGTTTCTATCCAAGTATAGTCATTATGAAAGATAATATTTTATAAAAACAACCTATATTTTTTTACAAATAACTACTATAACTAAATTCCTTAATCTATTCAAATTAATCAACTAATTCTTATATTAAGAACAAGAGGTAGTATTATCTATGTAATATATTATGCCATATATATTTTTTTGGTAATACATTGGCAAGCCAAAGGCTTGAGATTTACAAAAAGTTTAATATAAGACTATATTCACTGATCTCATTGACATTTCGCCACAATCAAGATTAACTAAGTCAACATATTCAGTAGGTTATGATGAAAGAATAACAAGATCCTAATTCATCCCTTGAGCCGATTGGGCTAAATAATCAGCACATCTTAATGCGGTCCATGTAAGTATGAATAATCTATAGATCCTCATGTGAAATAATAAGGGATCTTACCTCCTGTATCTCCTCTCTCATAGGATGACTCTACCCACAATCAAGTAACAACACATGAATAGCATCCAATGAATCAGTATGGAGCATAACTTTTTAAAACCGAGTTGTTTGCATATTATAAGGCCCCTGTAGATAGCATGGATTTCGGCAGTAGTTGACATAGTATATCCTAACTTCTATTGAAACCCACATATCCAGTTTCCTTGGTGATCTCTAATTACTCCTCCACAAGTTGCCTATCCATTGTTCTTGTATGATCCATCCACATCCACCCGTACATAGCTTGGATCAGGGGGACGCCATCTAGCTTCTGCTCTGTCTGGTATCTGCATAATTTGATGCTGGAAACAACCATGCGCCACTCCTTCCATTAAGTGGAATATGCATCATTGTGTAATCGCTCTTGGCTTGTCTCATTTACCTTCAAGTACTATCGTACATCTATTCTTCCAGAGAAGCCAGCACACAACACCAAATATTTTGTGCCAAGGCCATCTAGCAGTAAGCCTGCCAGATGGATTGTTTTTTGAGTTCCATTTCAGCCAATCCTGCAAAGAGCTGAGAAAAATATAGAATAATATAATGGGTTAGTTAAATTAAACTACACTTTCTTGGCAATCTCACAGTCTCTCAGTATATGGATAATAGTTTCCTCCCTATCACACTCAAAAGGACAAGTGTTCTGCACATGGGGATTATATTTTGCTCTAAGTGTATTAGTGAGAAGTCTCTCATGAAACACTTGCCACATGAAGAATTTTGCTCTTTCAGGAATCTCCCAACACCATATACATTGCCAGGTGGGTTCAAGTGTATACTCCTATTGGTGGTAAATCATAGCGTATATTGATTTAACAGTGAAGTTCCCATCTGAAGCCTTACGCCAATAGAAAACGTCATCACCCAAGCCATTAGGTGGAACAACCTTCAAAATTTCTTCAACTATCCTATTTGGAAGGAATGTATTGTTCTCCATTTATCTCTATCCTATTGTTCATTTGGCTTGACAAAATCCTTTACCACTGCCTCTAGTTATGGATAGTGTTAAGATTCAAAATATTTGACTTTTATTATTGAGTTTTATATATTTTGTTGGGCTAAATTATACAAAACTTCACTAAACTTTAGGACAGTTACATTAGCCTCCCTGACATTTGAAACTTTAAATTTAACCTCCCTAATTTTTTATTATGGACCTCTTACCATTAACTTACGGTTATCTTTTTGACAAAAGTTGCCACGTCATATAAATAGAAGACCCATCACATCTTATGTGGCATCCTACATGACATTTTATGTAGGCTAATAATTTTATAGTAATTATATCATTTTCACTTAAAGGTTAAAATTATTTTATCATTAAAAAACCCTAAAAAAATTAACCTCCTTCTCCTTATATCCTTGCCTTTTGAGTGTCTGCAACGCCCCCTTTTAATTCTTAGAAATCCCTCGTCATTAAAGCATCTCAAGTTCATATTCAAAAATCGAAGACTTTAGACATTTCAATGATGAGGAATTTCTAAGAATTGAAAGGGGGCGTTGCAAAAGCCAGACGGCAAGGAGATAAACAGAAGGAGGTTATTTTTTAAGGTTTTTTAATGATAAAATGATTTTAACCTTTGAGTAAAAATGATTTATTACTATAAAGTTATTGAGCTTATTTGGATAGAGCTTTAAGTAGCTTAAAGCCAGAAAAAAGTAGTAGTAAAAAAAAAAAAAAAAAAAAAACCAGAAGTGGAGTGTTTGGGTTGAGTTTTAAGTTCACTGGGTTTTTTTTTTAAAAAAAAGTTTCATAGGGTAACTTTTTTCCAAAAAACTCTCAGCTTTTTGACGTGGGCCCCGCCACTTCTACCACTATCAATCCAAACACAAATCCTATTTACAATCTAACTTTTTTCCAACCGGGCTTATAAATAAGTCAGATAGAAAATAAGTCATCACTCTCACCGCTAATCCAAACAGGCCCATCAGTTTATATAGAATGTCATGTAGGATGCCGCATAAGATGTGACATGGCTTCTATTCATATGACATGGTAACTTTTGTGAAAAAGTTAACAGCAAATTAATGGCATGGGTTCCTTAATAAAAAAACATATCAGGGAGGTTAATATTATAGAGGCAATATGCAATTATCTCAAAGTTTAGGGGGTTTAGTATAATTTAGCTTGTTTAAGAGTATCTCAGTCCACTTTAAAATTGAAACTAATCCTTTTTTGAGACTTAGATTGTAAAGAGTTTTGGGCTCTCTTAACAAATGTGCATCCTTATATTCAAACTTGTCTTTTCCTCCTTACAGGATGAGACCACTTACCACCTCAACCAACATTATGTGGGTATATTTGAAAATATTTTCATAAGAAATTGAAAATTAATTAATTACTTTCACTACATGGTTTGGTCTCGAACACATCTTTTGCAATGCCCATGATGGATTTTCTAGTTGTGGTATTATTGGTGGATATATCGCTTTTCCACCGTTTTGTGCCAAAGATCAAATTTCCATCCAGCTAGAGACTTTGAACCTGGTTTTACGTGAAAATAGTATCCGATTTATGTAGATAGATGTAATTGGATTATTTTAGAAGACGTTATTGATTTGCTTCAATCACCATTTAATGATGAAAAAGCAAAATTGCATCACGTCTGAATCTGAAATTTTTCGTTCATTCATCTTTGTGATCAAAAGATCATCCATATAAAATTATTTTTAGTTCTGAAATTTTTTGAAAAAGTTTCTATAATTTTCAATCTAACAAAATAGTTTACCAATCTAAAAGGAAAATATATAAAATTCTCAACAAGAAACTCATCAGATATTTAAATTTTATAAGATGCTATATCATGGAGCATTGCAGACACACAAAAGTCATTAATTGTTAACGTCTCAGTGCATCCATACATATATGCTAATGGTAAAAATACAATATGTTGATGAAGAATCTTAAAAAAATTCGCAATTATATTAGGACCTATTCATAATTTTTTCAATTATATTTTAGATACATTGAATTGAATCTTTAAATCTTTCTTCATCTGATTTCTACATATCTTTACTATATAAACAAAACCATCATGTATTATATATACTCTACCAACTTTCTCCTTCATGCATATAAAAATGGTAGCAACTTCTAAACCCTATCTTCTCCTCTCTCCCACAATCTTCATCATCATCATCACTTACATTTGTGTCAGATCCTTCCCCAATGCAACTGAACTTGGTTTCAGTGTGGAACTCATTCATAAAGATTCTACAAAGTCTCCATTCTATGATAACTACTCCACAACACCATCTCAAAATTATACAGTTCTCTTCATCACTCCATGAACAGTGCAACTCGTTTCTTATCTGAAACTAAATCTCTTGATGACGATGATAATCCTGAATCTTCATTAAAATACGCAAATGCAGAATATATCATGGCCTATTCCTTGAGAACGCCGTCGTTTCAAACATACGGTGTTGTCGATACAGGCAGTGACCTCACTTGGTTGCAGTGTTGTGTATGCCTTGCTTTGAATGTTACAACCAAACAATCCCTATGTTTGATTTATATGCTTCTTCCTCAACCTATAGGAACTACAATTGCCATTCTAATGAATGTGAATCTGTGAGGGCCGAGGTAGATGACACATATTGTGATGTCGTTTCGAATTGCGCGTTTAATATGAAGTATTTGGATCGTTCAGCTGTAAGGGGGTCGATTTTCCACGACACACTCACACTTGGTACGAAAAATGGTGGCAAAGTGGCGTTTCCTAAGACCTTGTTTGGTTGTTGATTTGACGAAGCCTATCGCGCCGAGGTCAAATCGCGATTTACTGGCAATTAAAATGCGATATAGTCGCAAAACAATGGGATCGTTATAATCATCGAGGCCAATTTATTTTGAATTCCTAGATTAAACTAAGTCTTAAAAACATGGTTAGAAATGGGGTTTTGAAATTGGTTTTCTATAAACTAAAATTTATGAAAAATATAATGCAACTAATTCTATTCTTTTTGGTATTTTTGGAAAATAGTGAATAAAGCTTTGGATTAAAAAAGGGATTAATGAGGAATCTTTCTTGGTAATGAATAAGATGGCTATCATTGCTAGAAATATATATGGGAGTTAAAATTTATTAAATCTAAAACAACAACGCAAAATAGCAAAGGTCCGATAATGCCGATTAATATTAGGCTCCTACAAACATAAAAATACTACTAATATCTTGAGATATTGTTAAAATCCAAACTTAATGCGATTTAAATTGGGATGATCTAAATTGTTATTCCAATTAGAATGTTTCAACAACTATTCAAAAAAAAATCAACTATATTCTAATTCATAAACATTGTATACGCCAACAAACATAATTCCATTGGCGCTTTAAAGAGATAAATATAAATATGCACTTCAAAATAATCATCCAATTAAAATTGCAACAATCAATCGCGTAGACCTTAAAAACAAGATGTCAAATCTCACAACTAATTAATGATAAACCTAAATCAGGAAATCAAATAATTAGTCTAAGCAAAAGTTTGAATTAAATAACTCCCCTATTGGGCACAATTGCTCAAGCCACAATTCTTCATCACCAAGAAGCAAAGAGTTTAGCCACTCATGGCAATCAAACAGTCCAGCACAATCAATAAAAATGAACTAGCCATAGGAGGAACCAAGCTTGCTGGAAAATTCTGTTCTGATCTCTGGGACTCTCAGTCGGTGGAGAATGTGAGTCAGATTCACAGAATTTTGAAAACAGAGGGAGTGGCGGAGCAAGACGAAGGTGAGGTCGGTGATGATGGTGGTGTTTAGGGTGGAGGGAGGAAGAAGGTCGATGAAGTCGCAGAGGGCGATGATTTTCTGTGTGTGCGCTGCCTCTGATTTTTTTCCTCAGCTCCCTCTGCGTTTTTTTTCCTTTCTGCTCTTTCCCTCAGCTAGCTCGATGAAGACGATCTCCCAGCTCTGTCCGAATGTCCAGCTGAAGGTCCCCCTCCCAAGTCGTCAATTCCTCCTCTCTTTAATTCTCTCGGACTCCCCTCAGCTCACCACGTCTTCTCCTTTTTATCAGGTCTGCATCCAAATGCCCCCTGTTGCGGCGCTGAATCTTCATCCCCTCAAGATTTCAGCTGCCCTAATTCATAAATGACAAAACGCATAGTTTAGGTGCAAGGGACCTAAGTGAAAAATTAAAAACTTCTGCTTGAGGGACCTAAATGCAAAGATTAAAACTTGAATTAAAATTTTCATTTTCAAATTTGATTTAATCTTTTTAGGAATCTATAATCAAAATAATTAATCTACCATCAAATATTCTCCGAAAAATCAATAATTAAGAGTAAGTACATTTTCTTGACAATTTTACCCTTTTTTAAATTTAATTTAATGTATTTCTTTCTTGTCTCAATTTATCAAAAGAAAAACATTTCAAACCAATAACTTTATGAGAAAATACATCAAAAACCCCTATTTAATAATGTAAAATCATATAAAAATATGGCTTGATCAGTTGTGCTTATAAAACTGTTGGTAGCTTTGTTGCTGAGAGTTCTGGGATTGTTGGTTTGGGAGGAGGTCGATTCTCGTTGACTCCATATTTCTCGAGTGCAAGTAGTTAGTTGCATTTTGGCCAAAACGCTGTCGTTTCGGGACCAGGGACTGTCTCTACTCGGCTGGTGTTAAGAGACCCATACAGATACTATTTTGTTAACTTGGAAGCGATCAGCGTGGAAAACACAACAATAGATTTTGCAGAAGGTAATTAACGACTCAGCCATCCCTAATGATCTCTAATGCCCCCTTAAAATACTCCAACTTCCCAAATATATTTTTTATCATTAGATTCTACATAAAATCAATGACAATTTGATATCTTATGGTTTTCTTGAAAAGTACAGTTTTCAATTTTTAATGATTTTACAAAGGAAAATACCTTAAAGTGGTTTTTTTTTTCTTTTAATTTATGTTTATGTGGTGTTTTTACTAAAGACCGTTTTTACTTGTGTTTTAATATGTATCACTCCAATAAAAATGTAACAACATGCCAAGTTATAGGAGCAAGAGATGAGAACACTAAGGACATGCAGGTGATGCAGATGATGTATTTTATTTGAATCAATTGATATAATTTAGGAATTGTTAAACTTTATTCTTTTGATGTTTTGAAACTTGGTCATAGGAGTTGTTAAACTCTTTTTATGTTAATAGACTTATGTTTTATATAATTGTGTGACTTATATATTTTAGATATGAAGTTGTTCATTGAATTTTGAGTAGTGATTTATGTTTTTTTACACACACACACATATATATATATATATAATTTTGTATCATGACCTTAAGTAGTAGAAACTTTATGTTTCGTGTAGTTTCTACGATTTACGTTTCTACCAACCCCTCCATTCTACGTAGAAACTCGATTTTGACAACATTGCATTACACACCTCTTGCCCAGTTTCATTACATATAAACTCAAGTCCTCAGTGCTAGTCCTTATTATTAAAAGAAAAATTAATAAACAATTTCAAATACTTGATAAAACGGATGAAATTCAAGTTTTATAGCGTATCTGTTATATTTGTTTTAAGAGAGGAAAGTTTATTATTGCAGGGTCACAAGTGGAGGGCAATACAGTGATTGACTCAGGGTCAAGAATGTCATTATTTCCGGAAGATTTTTACTTCAAACTGGATTCAGAAGTGGAAAAAAAGATTAAGTTAAATCGAAGTGAAAAGCCACACAAAGGTTTCAACCTTTGTTATAAATAATCAGAAGGCATCGAAAATATTAAAGCTCCCATTATAAGAGTTCATTTCAAAGGTGCTAATGTGAAGTTAAATCCAATTAATACCTTCGTTGTAGTTTCTCCAACTCAAGTTTGCTTTGCTTTTCACCCCATGGAAGCAGAAGTAGGACTCATAGGCAACTTAGCTCAGATAAACGTCATGGCTGGTTTTGACCTTCAAAACAATGTTGTCAACTTCAAGTCAATGGATTGCACCATTCTCTAACCCCATGAGGAAGCTCAGATAAGCATATTAGGGCATGTCTGTGATTATGTACTTGTTTAAATTAGTAGTAGAAGTTGTTTTTCTAACGTGATTTGTGGTATACGAAGTAAGTTTGTGAGAAGAGTTTTATCTCGACTTTCGTAAACGTGCTTTTCCAACACAACTCAAATGGGTTCTATATTGGGGTTTGCTCACAAAAGTCAATCATGTAGATTAACATCTATAATATTATTTTCTTTTTGTGATAATTTGAAGCAAGTTTGAATCTGACTAAATCATCTAGTGTAATATACATTGATTTTATTTGTTTGAAATAAAAGTCAAATATAATGCAATACATATAATAAAAAATTAAATATGGAACTCACTAAAAGTCAAATATTTTAAAATATAACAGCATGGACCCATAATTCAAATAAAAGAAATCTCATCCCGGGAGGTCGACTAATTGCATGACGTGATTATATTGGACTTTATCAACAACCACATACTAAGATAGATCAATTTGCATTTCACAATTTCATTGAGCATTCCTTTCAGTCTTCCTACTCTATATTATTTTATTTACCCTACTTACCGGTGCCTCCAATAGCCTTTTCTACATGTCCATATTTCAAATATAAGCATAATATGTTTCACACACACAGATAGATATATATATATATATATATATATATATATATAAAATACTATATATATTTTTCTAAAAAAATAACATTTATATTCCTTACTAATTTAGGCAATGTAATTGATAGCAGGCTTGAATTTTGATGAACTGGGGAAAAGAAAGGAATTTGGAGTGGGAGTGGGAATAAGAGTAAGAATGAGGCTTTAAAATTACCTTTAGTATAAAGTAATATTTGTCAATATTCAAATGTCATGTTGGTTGGTTGAGAGGAACAGTTTCCTCCCCTTATGGTCACAAGTTTAAACGACATCAATAGTATAAATTAAAGTAATATTTATAAGTGATACTTGTGTTAATTTGATTATACAATCAGTCGTAGTTATAAGACTATAATACCCTTTTCATTAAAAAAGATTAAAAGAAGTCCTGATGTGCAACTCATCACACCCTTTTCATCACATCCAAGTTAGAAGGTGAAATCTTGGGGCTTAAAGGAAACAAGATTACTGAGGAGGTCAAAGGCAATGAAGTAGTTGGTTTGAGCCCAGAATCAAAAGCTAGCTACGGTTGGTCCCTGTCGTTTAGAAACCATAGCCAAGCACATTGATTACGGACCAAGGGTAATAAAGGTATTAGACCGAGATAACTGGATATCTGCTCCACCTTTAAAATGAAAAGTAATAATGGGAGCTGAAAATCTCCAAAGCCTTCTTCAATTCTGATGAATAGCAAAGATCGAAATTTCGATAATGAATGCGTTCTGAATATTGGGTGAATCACTCTTGTGACTTCTGCTATTTAACAGGTTTAGGTTCTCTTATAATCTTTTGTCTCATTTTCTTCTTAGAATCTTATTTCCGCATCGATTAAAAAAAATAGATTTCATATTTTATAAAAATATTATTTTAAGTATGAATAAATAAATTTAGATTATTAAAATCTGATCTACACAATTCATAAATGCAAAATAAACAAAAATTAAATTATAGAATACTATAATAATATTTTTTAAAAATATTAAATTTAAACCATTCATTTTTTGATTTGAGGGTGAAGATGTTTCAAGAAAAGAGAAAAATGATTCTAATTGTGAACTAGCTTGTACATCCGATCTTATTGAAAATTAGTGAGTGTTGATCCACTATCAATTACTCCCTCCGGTCCTAATTATAGGAGCAAATTTTGGAGTTGGTTTTGGTCAATTATAAGAAGCGAGTTTTAAATTTTGTCATTTTTTACCTATAATACCCCTATTTATACTTTCTCAATAATAATTAAAGACAATAATAGTTTAATAATACACCTATATATTTTATAAAGTAAATAATATTTGCAACTCATTAATGCTACGTACACATATATTATACTGTTTTTTTAATAAAATAATTTTGAGCAATTTTTGTCATATTTTTCCCATATCACCCCTACTAATACTTTCTCCACAATAATTAATTTAACAACACACTTATATTCTAACAAGTGAGAGATTATACTTTATTTTTTATTTTTAAATAAAATAATTTTAATATTTGTTTAAAAATATTTTTCTGTAATTGTCCGTCCAAAGTGATTGATTTTTTCCCTAAAATAACCTAATAAAATATTAATTTCATAATTTTTTTCCATGGGGAAAAAATTAACCTTGCATTTGTACTAAGCAAGGGTATATTTGAATACTGACGTTTAGACACGATGTAAATTTGAATGAATTAATAAATGTTTAATTAAGTATATTCGTTTCATTCTCTCATTGTTTTGTTTCTTTTTTATAAAATACCGCGCCAGTAACGAGCCTCTCTTCTGTGTTTTGTATCGCGGAGTGGAGAGGAATACTTGCATCCTCCAGAGCGTCACTTATCTGTACGACATGCGCCGGCGTTACCTATTGAATAAACTTTTCCATGATGTAATTTTAAATTTTAGGTATGGGTATTTTAGAAAAATACATATAATTAACTAATTTAACTTCCCTCCTTAATTCCTCCAAAATCTGGTAAATAGCTCCTATAATTGGACCGGAGGGAGTATCATATTTCCCTCCTTCTCCAGCAATTCATTAACCCTAATATCTTTAATTCACATATATAATCAACAAAATATTCCCTCCAACCGTCCCTGATAATCAAATTGTTTAGTTCAAGAAAACTGTTAAAATTAGTTAAGAGTAATAAATATTTAACAAGTTTACTTTTCTTTTCTCAAATATTCCCCTTTTCATAAGGAATTCATAACATTTGATTAGTTTTAACAACTTTTTTACCAAGTAAAAAATTCATGTTATCAAGTCATTCACAATTTTTATTAAAAAATTTACCATATTTCATTAGGTTTTAACAAATTTTGTTTTCCCATTAAAAAAAAAGTCACAACTTTTTAATGAAAGTTGTTAAAACTTAACCAAATGCCATGAATTTCTTAATAAAATTTGTGAATGATCTAATAATGTGACTTTTTTACTTGATAAATGAAAGTTGTTAAAACCTAATGAAATTTCGTGAATTCCTTAACAAAGCTTGTGAATGATCTCATTGTGTGAATTTTTTACGGGGTGAACAGAAGTTTTTAAAACCTAATAAAATGTAGTAAATTCCATAACAAAATTTGTGAATAAACTGATGGTGTAATTATTATTATTTTTTGTAAATGAAAATTGTTAAAACCTAATGAAATATTGTGAATTTCTTAACAAAACTTATGAATGAGGTTGAGTTAAAGTTAAAAAATTAGCTCATATATATTTATTTATCCAATATATATTAAAAAGCATTGGTGGCTCAGTGGCCACCATTGGCAATATTTATTTCCAGACGAATAGGAAAATAAGAAGATCGGCTCCCCTCCTTTAAGTTAAGGAAGTGAATAAGAAATCCGCCAGGCCAGGCTGTGGTTGAGCCTTTAACCTTTTAGTCGTAAGTTGGCCTACCCCTGTAACAGTTCTTTCTAGCACTAGCAGTCGTTCATCTTCAACAATAAGTTGAGTGCTCTCCTTTTAAAAGCACTAACTCGAGTGTTGCACTATCCGTCCGTTCTTTATCTCAATTCTCTTTCGTCAGGACAGCAAAACCTTATAGGTATATTCCACCAGAACGCAAAAATAGATTGAAACTTCTAACTAGAAAGAGATAATGAGAAGAAAGCTTGCCCCATGTCAGAACTCTGGCAACGGTGGCCAGTGGTGTAATTTTTTTTATTGTATATATATAAGGGTAATTGTGTCATTTATTTTAAATTTTGAAAAGGACATATTGGGTCTGACACTTCTCTGAAATTATAAATATTCGAAACACCTTTTTATCTTTTAGTATTTTCAAAGTTATTTTACAGGACTTTTTCTTAAAAATTAGGATGTTACAGTATGCATATTCCCTGATAATTCTGCACTTTTTAAACCAAGCTATGATCAAGTGATGAACAGATTTCAATACTATTAAGTATTTATTTTCAGTATAAATGAAAGTCTATGTAACAAAAATCAAAGGAAGTTTATGTAATTCATTCTGAATTATAATTTGCCATCTAGAAAACTACTAGGCTTTTTTTTTAAAGGCTCATTTTCGGAAGGATGAACCACATGAATGGTAAAATACATTGGTTAATTTGACGGGGGTTTTTCCCAATTTGCCCCTTTTAAAATAACTAATTCTCAAAATGCCCCTGTCTGGAAACTATTTCCCAATGTGCCTTGTTGGGAAACTAATTCCCAATGTACCCGATTTAGTCGACTAAACCATGGGGTTTAGTCGACTAAATCACGGGTCAAATTTTTCGGGGACCCCGTGATTTAGTCGACTAAACCCCATGGTTTAGTCGACTAAACCACTGGTCCATTTTTTTAAGTGACCCGAGGTTTAGTCGACTAAACCATATGGTTTAGTCGACTAAACCATATGGTTTAGTCGACTAAACCGCGACGGGAGAGGCTTTTTAAAGCCCCTTTCCCTCTTGCGTCGAACCCTAATTGACTAAAGTAGTTCCCAAAACCTCTCCCCCTCTCATTTTTTCTTCAATTCCTTGCCGAATCCGTTGGTGGGTAGCGAAGGAAACTTCATTCGAGTGTGATTTGCGTCGTTTTAGGTATGTTCTCATCTCCATTTTGAATTTTCGCCCTTGTTCTTGCGTTTTTGGTAACCCACATTTGCGTTTTTGCGTTTTTGCTTTCATGGGGTGATTTTGTTGTGTATCTTTGTTTGATTCGAGTATTTCATTCGTATTTATGGATGAAAATGAGTAATGTACATGTGAAAATGAGAAAATTTACATTGGTTGGGATTTTTTTTTTTTTTGGACGAATTTCACTTCGTTTTTCATTAAATTTTTGTGTTGTTGATTGTGTTTTGTGTATATTTGAAAATGACCAATGTACATGATTTTGTTGGATGAATTTCACTTGGGTTTTCATTAGTTTGTGTATTTTTGCGTTTTTGCTTTAATGGGGTGATTTTGTTGGACCAATTTCACATTGGTTTTCATGAAAATGACCAATGTACATGATGAAAATGAATGTTTGGTGTAGATTGGAGTATATCATGTTGATTTTTTTGTTGTTGATTTGAATATTATTAGTTATGGAAAATTTTATATCGATTGAAAATTAATGTCAATGTATATTTGATTGTGTTTGTTGTTGTTTTTTAGTTATTGATTTGAGTATTAGATTTATGGAAAGATTTTTAGTTGTTGATTTGAGTATGTTGATTGTGTTTGTTTGTGAAAAGAAAGAATGTATATGGGACGGTTCCGTATGATGAATGATTATTTTTTGTTGATGGTTTATAATGTCTGTTTGTAGGTTGTTGTCATCATGCGTCGCAAAGAAGTCTCTTCTAACACCGGCAAAGATCTCGGGAGGCGAATTAAGCAACGTGCGAACCGCGGGGCATCTTCTTCTAGGGCACAAGCGGCCACAACCCGAACCCGTTATGGATCTCCTTTCGGTTATTTGTTTGAAAATAATGTACAAGAGCATGAACGATTCATGACAAACTTTGCCACCAGACCCGTCATCAAGCCCAAGTCATTAGATATGACATTCTTTAAGAATGAGGGATTTGAGATAGTGTCAACTTTGGAACTTTCCCATTTGAGAGGCTTGGCGAAGAAGACTCGTCCATATTCGGAGGTTATGGTGAGAGCTTTCTACCATAACATGAGCTACCTAAATGGTGATCTACGGTCTCGCGTCGCGGGGTTAACATATTGGTGACGGCTCCCATCCGGACCTCATTCTTGGGATATGATTTTGATGGAGTTCGGACGATTCCGTATGATGGGGATGACGCTAAACCCTTAGAGGGATTTCATCGGGAGGATGTTGTGCGGGGAGGCCGGAGCTCATAGAGCTATAATTTCTGTGGGCCAGCTGACTGTTAATGCCCGTATCCTCTTCTACGTCATGACCCACATATTGTTCCCTCGGGCTTATAATCATTCGAGGGTGTTGGAGGGTGACATTCCTATTATGTGGGCTGTTCGTCATGGCATCAATATCAATTGGAGGCACTACATTTGCTGGATGATGTCCAAGGCCAAACAGAAGGATAACGCTGCACTCCCATACGCCTATCTCGTTCAGGGGATATTGGAGTATTTTGGTGTTCCTATGGACAATGAGAAAATGGTGAGTACAACAACGTGGAATGCTATATTTGGACAACGTATTTTGGAGCGGTGCAAGATCTCCAAGAGCCCAAATGGTTTACGGGAATACACTAATGTCGAGGAGGAGGTACACGATGCTTTGGCCGGTTCCACCCATTGTTCCGCCCGAGGTCCATGATGGTGATGATGACATTGATGTTCATGTGGAGGACATAGTTGAGCCGGAGGGTGGATTCTCCAATCTTGATGTCATGAAGGCCATATCCAGGATGGAAGTAAAAATGAGTAAGAGGTGGAAGAGCCACGTGGATAAGGAGAATGAAAGGTGGAGGTGGATGCAGGGTCGGATGAAGGGGTTAGAGGATAGCCTTGGTCGATTGCGGCTTGGACGAGAACGGGAGGTAGCGGTGACGATGACCAAGGAGGTCCATCTTCGAGGAGGATGCGAGAATTCGAGGAAGAAGTTTAGACTTATTTGTATTTCCATTGTTGTTTTTAGATTTGAATTTTCATTTCACTTGATGTTGCTTTTAGCTGGATGTTGCATTTTTGTTTGTGTCGCTAGACTTTGTTGACGTCATTGTTTTATTCAATGTTGCTGCTTTTTGTTTTTGGTGTTATGAATTTATCCTTTTTGGTTAAAGCCATTAATGTTGCTTTTGGGTTGATGGTCTTTTGCGATGTTAGGTGCTTACGGAATGGTTTAGTCGACTAAACCATTCCGGAGGCGATGAATGTCGCCTGCAGTCCGGTTTAGTCGACTAAACCCGATGCAGTTTAGTCGACTAAACCCGAGAATGGATGATGTTAATGACGTCTCTTTTGTGTACAAAACCATTTGTATACCGGACTAATGTATCATTGTGACTCGGTTTTTGCGATTTTTTGACTCGGGAAGAAATTTTGACTCGGGAATAAATTTTAACACTCATTCATTGGTGGTGCATATGTTTGGACCGCTTTAATATTACAACAAAACAAAGCTCAAACGGGGAAACCATTACCAAATCAAATCATTGCCTAAACTCAATACAAAACACGTTACATATAATTCAATCTTGTCTAATCCTTGTTGGACATGTTCGTATATTATGACCGACTTGGTTACAACTCCTATATCGTTCTTGACGCCCGAGGGTTGAGGCTCCACCCAATCCATCTCATTTTGTATCCTTGTAGACTTTGGTCTTCCCTTTGTGCGTGACAAAGTTGCGTCGGGATAATAGTTGGGCCAACTCCTTGTTCAATCAACAATTCATTGCCTACAGGATACCAGTGTGCAGCATATACCTGACTAATGTATGACATAGTGAATACCGGGTCAACATAATCATAATGATTCAAATTTTTCCTTTTGCATACTTTTGCTAATACGTGGCTGCGGGGATACGTCTTGTTGTGAACCATCCACATTGACATTTGCGATTTATCAAGTCAACCCTCATTATGTCACCGGCGTTATGTGTAGATTGGTTGTATGCGTCCTCAACCTCAAATAATTGTAAATCTCTGTTATAGAGTCGCACGCGGTACGTGAGGGTGAACGATCCATTTTTTGTATCGCATCTTCAACCTTTTTTGAGACTATCCTACTGCGACCACATGATTGTTAATCTCAACACGTCTCGTGACGAAATATTCGACAAGTCTACTAAGAGTCATCTTCACCAATGCCGTTATCGGAAGATTACGGGCACCCTAAGGACCTTGTTGACACGCTCGGCTAAGTTAGTGGTCATGTGACCAAACCTCCGTCCATCTTCATCATAGGACTGCACCATTTCGCCTTTGGAAGCCGATCAAACCGGGAGGCGACACGAGGGTTTGCATCAATAAACTCTTGAAACCGCATGTCAAATAGGATCTTTGAACTCATGTACCCTACATAGAACAACGAATGTAAACTCATAACAACCTCAAACAAATATGTGCAAGTTGTAAATAAAATGAGGGAAGTTTCAATACCTAGTTTCATAACTTGTTTTCTTCAATTGTATATCCTTAAACTTAGTATTAAAGTTGCTTCCAACATGACGAAGGCAATACACATGATAGGCATATGGAGGCTGCCAATTTCGATGATCTTTAACCGCCTTTATGATGCGCGTGACGATCGGATATCAAACAAATACCCCGCCTCTGCGTTACATGATCACGTAGGAGACAAAGAAACCACCACCAATCATCATACTTCTCACCAAGACGAACAACAGCAAAGGCAATTGGTAGGGCCTTCCCATCCCCATCCTGTGAAGTCGCAATCAAAAGAGTACCTTTGTATTTTCCATACAAGTGGGTGCCATCAATTTGCAATATGGGCTTACAGTATTTGAAGGCTTCAATGGTCTGGTTAAATGTCCAAAAAACCCTACGAAAGACGCATAAGTGAATATAAAAACGACGATGGTCGAACATTCATCATGTATCAAGCACGAAAACAACCCACGTTACAACTGCGTCATGAATGTTAACCAATTGGGCAAGAATGCATATGATTCCTCCCAATCACCAAATAACTTCACAATGGCCTTCATTTTCGCCTTCCACGCCTTCTTGTATGTCACATTATATCCATACAGACGTTGTATCCTCTCTTGTATCAAAACTGGTTTTAAAGCTGGATCTTCTCTTACCATACCTAGTGAAAACAAAGCAAATTCTAAATGTACTGTCAATAAACAAACCGAATGTTACTACAGTCAAAATGGAGAACGTACTGATAATGGATGCACATATAACTTCTGTATCTAGCTGTCTATGATCCCGAGCTAGAATGTGGTTCAGACAGGTGTGATCTTTACCCCATTTACGCACCACCCAACTATTTCCATTCATGGGGATAATTGCCCTCATATACCGGGACACGGCCGTCGGCATGGTTTCGACACCTCATCACAAACCTAGCCTCATCGCTCTTTTCAACTTTGGTCATGCGATGAGACTTCATGCAATATAATTTCACGGCATGTTGCATTTCAGACTTAGAACGAAATTGCTGATTCAGATATAATGGATCACCTAAATGCCAACCACCTTGCTCGTCATCATCACCATACAACATTTCCATGTCATCATCACAGTCCACTTCATTAATGAAGGAATAGTGCGGGCTTTCATTCCAAAATGGCTCAGTCTCAGGCCCTATATTTGTCAAGAATTTTTGTTTTCAAAACCACAAAATAAACATCACAAATACAAATACAAGTTTACTAACTTACCACTCCTAACTGGGTCAACTCGCTTGTGTGACAATGATTCGGTCCTCGGGTTTGCGGGGTTCGTACCGCGTCAAAATCACCCTCCACATCGGTATCGAGGTGTCACCTAGTGAAATAAAGCTCTCATATTCGTCCTCCTCTTCTTCGCTGTACATATCCTCATCCTCCTCATCCTCCATCAATGTTATCGACTTAAGACTTGTGAAGGTGCGGATAAACCGACGGTCTTTCTTCTTGACCAACATCTTGTTCGAGATCTTGTATGCATGGGTACGAGATGATGACTCACCGATTCAAGCTCAACATATATCTCAATATAATTTTGCGATATCCGATTAGCAAATGCATCTACGACACACTCTACGTCTTCATCATCACAAACATCGTTGCTAATGTAGTATACGCTATTCTTACCCACTATAGTCTCCACTTTGGCAATTAACCGATGAATGCATTGGCTTCCATGTAGCCCTAATTTTTGATAAATTCTTTGTTTGAGCTCGTGGTACGTAGTGCTCAGTTTGATTTTCATCATTTTCGTTTTTCCTTCAAATTGAACACCATCGGGACCAACAAAATGCCTCCCACTATGGTAGATTATAGTAACATGCGTGTTTGGACTTAAACTCATCCTTCACACCAGAAATTTGGGAGCCGCAAAATGAAGAGTTTCATATTACAAACAAAAACAAAAAGCTTAACCAAGTTAAACTACAAATATTACACAATGGAGATGAGAACATACCTAAAACGACGCAAATCACACTCGAATGAAGTTTCCTTCGCTACCCACCAACGGATTCGGCAAGGAATTGAAGAAAAAATGAGAGGGAGAGGTTTGGGGAGGGTTTAGTCGATTAGGTTAGCAAATGGCGGGGAAAGGGGCTTTTAAAAAAGCCTCTGTCGCGGTTTAGTCGACTAAACCATATGGTTTAGTCGACTAAACCGGGGTACATTGGGAATTAGTTTCCCAACAGGGGCACATTGGGAAATAGTTTCCAAACAGGGGCATTTTAGGAATTAGTTATTTTAAAAGGGGCAAATTGGGAAAAAACCCTAATTTGACGGGTCCATGGGGTGATTTCAAATAGTATTTTGGAACAGATTCCTGCCTCATGGTTTTTGTATGGGTAATGACAGTTCTAAGCTTTTTATATGTATGAATGAAATATGTAATGAGAAATATGGTTTGATAAGATCAAGTGTTGGATGGCTCACAAAGTTCCATGTTCATCTGTTCTTAAAATTTGCTTGTGGGCAAGTTCACTGTCCTCATATCCTTCTTTTTATGTTACAACGCAAATCGAGAGCACATGTATGTTAGTGTTACACGAAAACACTATCAACTTGAAGGTTATATTTAAATGGAGAGAAAAGTGAGGAAAATAAAGGAGATGGAATACTAAGAAGAAAAACTTACAAACATTGTTTAAAAAAAAAATATATATATATATATATATATATATATATATATATATATATACATACTACTATTTTTTAGAGTTTTCTCTATTAGTATTCTTTCACCTAATTTTTTCTCCATACAAACATAGAAACCGTATTTAACAAAATAAACTAGGCAACATATTGAACTAGCTGTCATATGAAAGAAAAAGCAATTTTCTGCCATGTCATACACAATAGAACATGTTAGATTGACTTTTCTTTCAAGGAAAAAAAAAACTTGCTGGATTGAATGAACTGCTAGATTATGAATTGCCATTGCACGTAGTGACTGTCTTATCCTTCATGCCAACTGATCGGCGCCGGTGACAAGAAGTTGGGTGTGAACTAGTTGAGATTGCTGGACTGCACTATCAAAGAAATCAAGGAGTTCATTGATGGCCATGAAGACAGCCAATGTAGATAGAGCAACTGAGCTTATGTAGGAAGCTGAAAGACTTCACTGGGTGTTTGCATATGAGGCAGCCAGAGGCAGCATTGAGGATGAAGTCTC
Organism: Acacia melanoxylon; assembly: GCA_019022615.1. NCBI lineage: Eukaryota > Viridiplantae > Streptophyta > Magnoliopsida > Fabales > Fabaceae > Acacia > Acacia melanoxylon. The sequence goes on along the minus strand of JAFJYJ010000012.1, from coordinate 6,937,307 downwards.
AGTTCTGACAAGTTTAAGGATTTATTAATCTTTGGCGCCAGAGTGACAAATTGAACTAATCTTGTTCTTCTTCTCTGAATGAAGATGATAGCCAAAGGAGAATGCTATCTTGTTGCAGTCAAGGAGCTAAGAACAGAGGTTGTGTCTATCATATAATTTCATAGTAGGCTCTTTTGCAACTGCGAATTCAGAACAGGAATAAAATTCATACTGTAAAAATTTAAGAATCTGTGTGAAATATCAAATGAAAGAAAAAAAAAAATACACAGCAGTCGTCATAGTTGGAACCAAAGCAAATTTGTTGTCAAATCACGTGCCTATATCCCTCTATATTACCTTTGCAACTGAAAGGTTATGAACAATCGCAAAAAAGCTTGTCCTCTCCTGATTAACTCAATAGCATTATTTCCTGCTTCTACTGGTCATTGATGCAAATCCTGTTCCTGTCACTATTCTGATTAAATATAACTTTTCACCAACATGAAGTCCAAATAATTTCAGTGTTGCTATTTCTATCGCATAATGTACCGTTCAGTAGAAGGTGCTGAAGTTCTTCAACACAGCCAATCTTTAAAAGCACCAACATCTGACTAGACAATTTATTTTTAAGCTTCATATTTCATTGGTTAGAAAATTAATTTCTTCCACATATTGAAAGGTTTCAACTATAGAAAATAGACATTAATGCCATTCACATGAAGGCTATTCTGATTCACCCACTACATCGTTTACCAACTTTTGATTTCCTTTTAACTAAAAACTGCAGAGCAACAATTCTTTCCCATATTAAAATCCAATGATATCAAAAATAATCTCCCTCAGAGCATATGAGGCTCGCTACTATCAAATTGCCATTTCCAATCCTGCTCATGAGTTGATATCATGGCATTATTGACCTTATATTCAGAAACTGAATACAAAACTGACACCCAGAAAAAAAAAAAATAAAGATAGAATAAAGCACAGAACCCCCTTCATAATACAAGAAAACCAACAAGTGATGTGTTTATCACTAAATAAGAATTAAACAAATAGCTAAATATCATTTTCTATCAGCATAGATTATTACCTCGATGAGTAATCAACCAATTGAATTCGAAGGACTGCAGAAAATCATATTCAGAAAATGCAGCAAAGATCCAGATAAAAGGTGCCATTTCGCCACCCCTTGCTGGTCCATTCCCAAACAGGATGCAGATGCTGAAAGGTGTCGCACAGTGACTCAGTAGCCGCTTGTCCAATGTTCAAATGCCAAGACCATATGAGAGAAGTGGAGGAGGTCAATTCAAGAGAAGATATTAGGGCGACAGCCATGATGATTCTCTTCCTCCACAGAAGTGTTCAACGGTGAATTTTCCATCATTCAGCATTCTCAAATCGCTTGGGATTTGGTTGAAATGGGAAATTGAATGGACGGCCAAGATTATAATAAAACAGACGGTGTAGATGCAATTTTCAAAGTTATATAAAGTATTTCTTTCTGAACGCTCAGATCAACAAACAAGATCCATGCAAATCAAGCTTTTCAACTTGTAATTTCAATCCAGCTTTTTCCAGCTTCCTTTTCCCTACTTTCTTGACAACTTCCCTAACTTGGCTTAAACTATCCCACATTCCCAGAGCTCCATACACATTTGACACCATTACATATGTTGAAGAATCTTCTGGTGTGGTGGCCAGAAGATGCTCAGCAACAATCTTTGCAAGCTCTTGATTCTTGTGCATTGCACATGCAGTGAGCAAAGACTGCCATATGGTTTTGTCAGGTTCAAATGGCATGTCATTAATCATTTTTTCCGCTTCCTTGAAGTGTCCTGACCGGCCAAATAGATCAACCATACAATGGTAGTGCTCTGGACATGGTATTAGCCCATGGTCAGTTTTAATAGAGTTAAATATAGCCCATGCCTCCTTGACTAAACCAACGTGTCTACAGGCAGTAAGAACACCAAGAAAGGTGATTTCATTTGGCTGGAAACCTGATTCTATCATCTCTTGCAGAAGCTTAATTGCCTCAACGGCTCTTCCATTTTGTGCACATCCCACAATAATCCCTGTCCAACATACAGTATCTATTTCTGAAAGACAACTAAACAACGCCAAACCATCATCAATGTCACCACATTTTGCATACATGTCAATAAGTGATGTTGTCGTAACACCTTCTGATTCATATCCCTTTTTGACACAATAAGCATGGATTTGCTTGCCACTTCGTAAAGATGGTAAACTTGATGAAACCTTCAGAACGCTGGAAATGACAAATTGATCAATTTCAAGATCTAACTTGACCATATCTGTAAAGAGAGAAAAAGCTAAAGCACCTAAACCCAGTCTAGCACAACCAGCAATCAAACTAGACCAAGCCACAATGTCCTTATCCGACATCCTTTCAAACAATCTAAGAGCACTGTCAATATTGCCTTGCTTTGCATATAGATCAATAAGAATGCTTCCAACAACATAGTATAACTCATAGCCACACGTTATTACCAAACCATGCACTTGAGACGTAAGTCTCAAATTCTTAAAGTAGATGCAGATCTTTAAAGCAATACTAAAAGAATAGGAATCAAGTTGTCCACCAGAATGATGAATATGTGCAATCATATTGAGAGCCTTAGTGTAATCTTCATTGGCAACATACCCAGAAAGCATAGAATTCCAGAGTGCCAAACCTTGAGTGACAGGACAACTCATAGAGTATTGATCAAATATCTTGACTGCTTCATTTAAAAACTTGCAGTTTGAATACATGTCAACCAATGCTGATATGTTGTAAATGTTAGACTCAAAGCCAGACTTAATCGTATGACAATGAATCTGTCCCCCCATGATTAAATCATTAAGATAACTACAGGTTTTAAGAGCACATGAAAATGTGAATGTGTCTGCTTTAAGGCCTTTCCTGTGCATCATAGAAACAAATTGCAATGCTTTGGGACTACAGTTATATGCAAGGCCAGCAATGATACTGTTCCAAGTTACAAGATCGGGTTCTGGCATTTGATTGAACAATTCCAAGGCTTCGTCCATTAGTCCTTCTTTAGTATAACCCAAAATAAGGGTGTTCCACGAAATTGAATTTTTACACAGGATTGCATTGAAAACTTGTTGAGCGTCCCTCAAATTTCCACATTTGGCATACATGTCCAGGAGTGCATTCATCAAAGCAGTGTCAAACTGCAACTTAGATCTAGATATGTCCTGATGAATCAGCTTACCCAACTCAGCATCTCCTACGAGACTACATGCCTTCAGAACAGCAGAGTACATGAATTCATTGGGTTCCTGGGTTCTAGATTCCAGCATCTGATTATAAAGTTTAAGACCCTCACGAGGCCTCCCACAGTTGGTATATGCAGATACCATTGTTGTCCAAGTAATGATATTTGGGTCATGCATTTCATCAAAAAGCTTTTGTGCATCATCTAAATGAGAGCATTTCACATACACAGATATCATATTGTTTGCAAGAAATACATCACTCAAAAGCCCAAGTCTGATTAAATAAGAATGAAATGATTTTCCATGTTTTAAAGCTTGAAAGGGCCCACAGCAGCGTAAACCTGTCAGGATTTTGTTTAAATCCATTGAAACCCTTCATCATACATCAATTATCCTCATTGATCTGAACTATGCAAAATGGGAAATTCTCCTAAAAGCAAACACCGTGCCCATAGACAAAAACCAGTATGAGAATTATCTCCACTCCCCAGGATGAAATTGGCACCAAGATCATTAAGACAATCATGCCAGCCCAAACAAAAACCTCAAAATTTGCTATTTAGTGCAAAGTGTTGAAGATATTGGAGTTCCCAACGTGACTGTTCATTTCAGATGATTAAATATCAAGTGCATATGATACCTTCATTATGGTTTCTTCCCAAGTAGCGTTGCTTTGCTTTTTACCCTGCTTCAACAAGTGAGAACAGAACATTCGTTGGCCCTTGGTTAAAATGCACTTCTTGCTTGGATATCAACTGCACAGTAAGATTGCATCCTTAATATCAAATTAGTGCAGTGCAGTATAAGCATTCGTTCTGCTGCAATGAAGTCTATAATGGCAATTTTCTGAACAAGCTTTAGAGGAATCAATGGAAGCTTACAATATCATCTCGCCTTCATTATACGCCAATTTTGTTTTTTTGGCCTCAGATAGCATCTTTCATCAGAGACTTTAAAAGTGAATAAATGAGAATGACTCATTAGAATTCAGAAAAATGACCAAAATAGGGTTTAAACCCCCCTCAAGTACCCACACAAAATGGGAAGGCAATGGATATTGCAACGCCTTAATATCCGAAGAACAATAAAATAAAAGAATTTTTTTGCGGCCAAAGAAACATCAGCATCTCTATTTATGTCCTTCAAATTCAACCAGTGACTAATCAAATCGTTCAACTCAATGCCTTCAATTATGTCATATTAATAGGGGCTCAAAAATTAATAATTTAACAACGTCGTATCCTTACCCAAGGGTCCAATAACTTGAAGACAAAGTTCAAAAACAATATCACCTTGGATGGCCCTCCCCCTCTTCGACTTTCTAATGTCAAGAAACCTCTGTTCCGAAACCCAATGATGCTTCTGAATGGAAGGGGAAAAAAAGTATTTAACAATTTAAGAACTATTAGGTACACAAACAGTAGCTATAGGTAGTTAAGAAAGTTATTCGAATCAGCGCAACCTTTGAAGTGATTTGGACAATGGAGGTGATAATTGTGGACCTAAATAAAACACTTATTTACAGACTCGCAATGCCGCAGATTAGACTAAAATAAAAGGGCAACGATAGTGGGAAAGGGATGAACAGAAGCCCGGCAACCCGCCAAGGTGCGGGAAGCTTCAAGTTCAACCCCGGTTTTAAATATATATATATATGGAAAAACATTTCTCGGGCAAGGCCGGTTTTTTTTATATATATAATTTTATATAAAAAAAAAATATGAAAAACGAAAAAAAAAATTTTATGAAAAAAAAAAAAAAAAAGAAAAACTGAACATTCAACCCTCACTTGCATCAGTCGGACCCAATCGCACCCACTCCTTCAAGAGAAAGAACAAATTAAAATGAATCTGATTGTTGAAGAAGAACTAGAGCAATCACCAACGGGCGGAGGTTGGTTCAAGTAGTAAGCGGCTTGTGTCGTTTAAGTAAGGTCTTGGGTTCGGGGCGAAAACCAGTGAATCGGGTAGAAACCAAAAAAAAAAAAAGAACTAGAGCAATCACAATCAAACCAACATACTCCAATCCTCCAAATATTCACAACCTTTCAAACAAATAAATGAATCTGATTAATTCTTTTAATAGATTCATACTTAGATAAATGTGTTTATAAATGTTTTTGTAAAAAATATATTTAAGAAATTAAAATTTAATATAAGTTATATAATATCTCAAATTTACATATGGTAAATAAAAATATGCCTTTTAAATATATTTTCAATCAAGGTGTATGTTTTTAGTCATTTAAAAGAATGGTAGTAAATAAATAAAATTTAATAGTTAAAAAATAAAATTTTATAGTATATTGGAAATTTTGAACATATATTTACTAGAATTATTTTTTGTTTGTATAAAAAATTAATTTTAGAAAAATATAAAAGTTTATTCATTTGTTGGAAGAGGGGTATTTTGGTCAAAAAAATGTTTAGTAGTCAAACTTAATGGTCAACTAATGGTTAGGTAGATGGAAATGGAATCTCAAATATGTAAAAGAGGTTTATGTAACATGTATCTTAATTTCAAGAAAGATATATTTACATTTTCAAAATAAAATGAAGGTTTATGTAATTTACATAAAACATAATAGGTAGTTAATACTCCCTCCTCAGGTCACAATTATAAAAACACATTTTAGAGTTGATCTTGATGCAAATTATAAGACCAAGTTTTAATTTTTGACAATTTCTTCCTAAAATACCCCCTATTGATACTTCCTGAATTCTACTGTTTTTTTAATAAAATAATTTTGAGCAATTTTTTTTTCATATTTTTCTCATATCACATATACTAATACTTCCTCTACAATAATTATTTAACAACACACTTATATTCTATCAAGTGAGAGATTCTACTTTCTTTTATATTTTTAAATAAAATAAATTTAATATTTCATTAAAAATATTTTCCTGTAACTATCCGTCCTTTATTTTTAAATAAAATAATTTTAATATTTCTTTAAAAATATTTTCTTGTAACTATCGGTTCAAAGTGATTGATTTTTTTCTCTAAAATAACCTAATAAAACATTAATTTTAAGCCAAATATAATGTCACATAAATATTCTTGTAATATATTGCTAAGCGGTGATGATCAGGAGAGGAGAGAATATTTACAAAGATAATTTTTATCATTAAAAACTAGAATACTATTAAAAAAAACTAGAATACTATGGATATACTATTAGGCAATATTTTGGAAGAGAAAAGACAAAGTGGGGTCCAACTGAGACTGAAATGTTCACAGGCGCATGTAACGTGAAGCGATATACTTAAGCATCAGCAAAAAAAAAAAAAAAAAAAGAAGCGATATACTTAAACATCACGCTCCGGTGATCGAAGATGTACGGATTTTGGTTAGAGTTAATTTTAAGGAAGGGTATTTTCAGAAAATAATTACAATTAACTAAATTAATTTCTTTCCTTAATCTCTCCAAATTCTGGTAAATAGTTTATAATAAGTAATCGGAGGGAGTATATTTTACTCTAAATTAAATAGGTGTCCATCAAAAGTCAAAAACATCATATTGGTGAGCATAAGTTTGTCTAATCTGGTCTGGCCAGATTTGAGTTTTTTTTTTTTTTTTTTTAATATGTTCAAAATTTAAAATTTAAATAATATTTTAACCATTTTTTTAAAAAGGTAATTTTTTATTTAAAATTTATAAATTGAAAAAAAATAATATGGATATCCAGATTTGATGAGTTTATGGTGCTGGGCACCCAAACTGGTTCCAATTGACAAGCTGCCATGGTAGGCTCCGACTAGCAATGCCAGGTTGCTCCAACCCGCATTTGTGTAATCCGTGGGCCTAAGCGAGCCAGCCCATATCCCTTGGGCTAGTCATGAATTGGCCAGCCTGTTTCTTATCAATGTGCTAGCTCTTGTCACTAGGGGTGAGCATTTGGTTAAAACATAAAAAACCGAAATACACACATTTTAACCATCGAAACCGAAGTACCAAAAAAACCGAACCAAATTAACCAAAATATTTCGGTTAGGTTTTATAGTTAATTCGGTTTTTGGGCTTTATTGTGAGCCATCTTGTTTGGGTTAATTCTGTAAAATGACCAATCTACTTTTTTTTTTTGGCTGAACCAATCTACAATATTGACTATTGAGTGCAACCTGGCTATAGTATACTTTACATGGAGCACCTGGTATATATCGATTTTCACTTGTATGACAATAGGTTACAGATTTTAAAATCAAAACATGGAATAATGATGGAAAGAGGAATTGGGTTGGGTCTAGACGTCTGGTACTGGTCAGTTGAGGTGGGTCAAGGGTCATGACTCATAAGGTTGGGTCTGACTCATACATATGCATCGTCGTTTTAATTAATTTTGGTTATTTATACCAAAAAAATAAAAAAAAAAAAAAATCGGTTTTTCGGTTTTAACTGAAATAAATTTGCAACCATCAAACCAAACACCAAATTAAGCTAGTTTCAAAAATCGAACAGAACCAAAAAACCGAACACCGAATTATTCGGTTCGGTTTTCGGTTTTGATTTGCTCACCTCTACTTGTCACCCTACTTGTCACCATAGTTAGCTTTTGTTCCTCAGCCATGAATCCCTAAATTTTACCCCAAATTTAATTAGAATTCATCCACAAGAATGGATTGAGACTGAATAGATTCATGGCCAGACCATAGACAGTAACTAATGGAGATGGGAGTTGCCCTATGGAGAGACCCAAACTAGTTGTTATTTGGATATAAAAAAAGCAAGGATAAGGATAAAGATACAAAAATAATTATGAACTTTTACCCAAAATGTGTTATACATTGTATATGCCTTTTTTTTTTTTTACATATATGGTATTCTAACCTACCTTTTTTTAACTTGGAGGATTTATTGAAGCCAAACTAATCTGGATTCATCTCGGGTTGGTATCCCCTGGTGGGAGGAAAGAGCTACCAATGCTACTTGCTATATTCACAGCCTCGATCTGAGAACTTGCTTAAGGGAGAATGAGTACCTACCTTTTTTTTTTATATATATACATATATGGTATTCTAACCTACCTTTTTTTAATTTGGAGGATTTCTTGGAGCCAAACTAATCTATATTCATCCCGGGTCGGTATCCCCTGATGGGAGGAAAGAGCTACCAATGCCACTTGTTACATTCACAACCTCGATTTGAGAACTTGCTTAAGGAAGAATGAGTACTTTACCACTCGATCCCAGTGGATATTGTATATGCCTTTTGAAGACACAAAAGTATCCATAAACTTTCTAATTGAGAACAGAAATACTAATTATGTTAATCCTTGTTAGTTGACCGTTGGGGAAAGAGATTTTGATTGAAAATGCTAATAGTTGCTAATGTGGCTATAATAATATCTTAGCCAGTGGCATACAGAAGCACTAACCTCATCCCTTCAATTCCTCTTCCCCTCACTCTGTATTCACCAGAGCATCATTGACATCGAAGAATGCAGAGAAATGAATAAGGAAGAAGAGAACAATAATAAGCAAAAACAATAGCCTAGAATTCTATAATCCATTGAAAGAAAAATCGAACATCAAAGTCTTATTTTAGTTTCCTGCAAGACCACTGTGGGATGCAGCAGAAATTTGGAAAGAAAAGAGAAGCCAAAATTAGGTCTTTGAAGAAGAAAGTGAAGCTTCACTACTACAGCAATTATTTCAATTTTGTTTTTGAATGGCAATTATTTTAAGGGTTAAATAGCAGTTTTGTCGCGAAAGTTGTAACCTCCTCCATTTTAATTAACATAATCATTGATTAGGGGTTAATCAACAACTAAGTAATGCTTCATCATTTACCAAAATATACAAATTAAATCAGAGTATGCAGAAATGAGCCCTAACGTGGCAATATACAATCATCCAACATAAACCAAAAAAACCGAAGCACTACTCTTAGCAGAAGTAGCCTAAGCTTCTGAGGTCTTCCTTGATGGACCCGCACGGGAACTATCACCTGAAAAATGTGGTAACCATCAATCCAACTTATTACGAATACTAATACGTGCTAGTGAGGTGCAAGTGGAACAATTTATATAACAAAATATTAAAAACATGATTCACCAATCTCTACATCACAAAATTTCATATCATAAATTATGTATAATAAATTAGGTATTACAATTTTTCATTAACACAATTCCCAAGATGCCTCCCACCAATCCAACCGAACCGCCTTATTTCCTCCGACTAGACCCATGGGTTAAGTTACATCCATATTCTTGGTTACTCAAAAGCTCACGATCATGTGATGAGGACCGACCAAAATCCTCGAGCACATGTCCTGCACCATGGTTCTTTCCCCTCATTGAACTAGTAGGGTGTCGTAAGCCCCGTTGAACTAGTGGGCGGTCCTCATTGAACAGGTGGAGACAATAGAAAGCCAACCATGATGCATCAATGGATGGCCTCACCACGTGGTGGAATAACTACTCCATCTATTCTCAATTTGACCATTATCATAATTATCACAATAAATAGCTCAATTCCCAATTTTTTATACATATATAAATATATGTAAATATTTCAGAATTCAAATCATAAGGTTCCACAAGGCAATTTTTATTAAAATATTCATAATTATTTCACAAAATAATCACAAACAACATACTAATACACATAATAAGTGGAAAGTGGTTACCTCTCGCCAAAGTTTACTGTTTTAGTGCCAAGTTTAGATTTCAAAAATCGCATCAGCTTATGATTTCATGCATATGACTCATATTCACACATGCATATACACCATTTAATCATCCTCTTTTATGCTCTACTACTCTGTATGGCTATCTAGACATTTTAGACATTTGGAACATGCTGAAAACGCCTCTGTTTTAGCTCCAAAAAAACAGTGCAACATGCAGAAGAAAAACCATGTTACTTAAGCTTCAAACTCAGACACCAATCGTGCAGATATGCGGTAGCTAGATGGGAGGAGATTCAGAAACTCACCTTGGTCGACACTCGAGCTTACATGCAGCGTTTAGTCCCTCATCTGTCTTCCACGTCTCTGCCTCTGTTTTTTTTTTCCGGTTTCTAATCTCACTGTGTTTCTGAAGGTGAACAACGGAAGGAAAGAATGAGAATAAGAACTCACACTCCCTGTAGGGAGGGGAGGAAACAATGAAACAACGTTTAAATAAAGCGTCTCACCCATCTCTCTCAGTCTCGCCTCTCATATATTTAAAATGGTTTCACTCTCTCTATCACACACTCACACACTCGGTTCAGGTTGCAGCAACGTGGGGGGGAGGAAACAATGAAACAACGTTTAAATAAAACTGAGGGTTCAGTCCGACGTGAAGGAGACGCTGATTTAATTTGAAGAGAAAGATGATGGACCATGGGTTAATGACGTGCGTCTCGAAAAGTATGGCTCACTGGTTGCGTGAATAGTCGTGGCTGAGAGATACGCCGAAATGATTCATCCACTTTTCTTGATTTTCTCTGCTGTTTTCCCGTAACTGGCGCTAATGTATATATCTATTTTTTTCCCTACTGCTGCTGCATTTTGGTTGGAGAGGTGTGGAGTATTAGAAAATGAATAAAAGGGTTAATGGATTAATGAATGGAAAAGAAAATATGGGCTGCTTTAATGATAATGGGCTTTGCTTTGATATGTTGGCATGAATATTAAGAAACTGAGGGAATGGACTTTTACGTGGAAGCCTTTATTTGATAAGGGTCCAACATATAATGAATATATGGACAAAATGTGTTTAATAGATAGAAATAAAATTGGTTCTTTACATGGAGAAGCATGTGACCATCAGATAAATGAGAAAGTGTGGTAACTGTATCTGTGGTCATTGAAGGGAGGAGCATGTAGGAATTAGTAATCAATATTGTGTTACTTGGGTTTTATTCCAAAATTTTCTCTTTCAATTATTTCTTTGATTTTATTTTTTCTAAATATTCCAAGGAGAATAATTCCTAATTTTTTTCTAAATCATTAATTTAGCCAATTTCCACAGTTTACTTCTCATAAATTATTTCCATAATTTTTAGGCATAAATTATTTCTTATTTGAGTTATTCTTTTCCCAAATAAATTAAGGGAAAAAAATATGCCTTAATTTCCAATAATTATTCTCATAATTATTTTTGACCAAAATTTCATAATTAATTTTCATATAATATTTCAAATTCCAAATCCCAAAATTTGGGATGTTACAAAAGTATACTCCTAGGAGCAATGTTGTCCCTAAAAGTTTTTTTTGTCTCAATGTCGTCGCAGAAGTCTAAAAACGTAGCAATGTTGCCCCTCAATTAACAGCCCTAACGGTCAAACATTAGTTGACCTCATAATGCTTATGTGGTAAGTCTCTGTGGCATCTATATCACTTTTTTTATAAAATATTATTTACATGTCAAATTTATAAATAAGGGTGGTAAATATTTTTTTTAATTGACCCAACAAATATTATCAGAGTTCTCGACCATGACGCTAGGCCAAGGTTCCTCTTCCAATCTCAAGCAAAATCTCCTTTTGCATCAGAATCACAAGCTTACCAGAAACCCAACAAGCCATTCCTCTTCTTCAATCTCACTTTCTTGCCTTTTCTTTGCTCTCTCCATTTTCTACCTTTAATACGAATCATTCCGATCCATCATAACTTGACTCTCTCTAACTCTCCTCATCAGTCCTTTGCTCCCATTTTCGTCACTGGTGGTGACGTTTACGTTGCCATGGTTCAAAGACAATATCCTCATATCTAGTCCTTGGAAGGCAAACCATATACAGTAGGGAAAAGCAAAACTTAACATGTACAACATCCTAAATGAGCACAATCCTAAATTTCTAAGATATAGCACAATGAAAATCAAAGGAAATAGAAGAGAAATACTCTAACTACTAAAACACTTTAAAAACCATGGGGCTACACTCTGGTGAGGTATGAGCCGCAGGTGTGACACATCCGGTCGGCGTAGACGAAAACACAAAGGCTGATGGGCTTACCAGAAAAATAACGGAGAGAGTCGTAGTCCAGGTGAAAGCTAGCGACGGACGTGGTGGATTCCGGCACAGAGTCACCTAATGAAGAATAGAGACGAAGTGGAGCAGTTTGTGAAGGGAAATTACTTATTCGAATTTTGTAGAAATAGGGGGTGGTTGATAGGTGAACACCTGGTTGCTGAAGGAAGCTTAAGAGCCAATGATTCGATCATAAACCGTACAAATGGACATGGATCCATTGCATTAACGGGAAGAACTCGTCCTCATCAACTCGTTGAATGCTGGGCCTCAACCTTTCCTGCAGATTCAGAGCTCAACACCCCCAATCCTTCCTTTGACCTCCTCAAATTTCCAATCCAAGCGCGTCGTCAAATTCTGAAGGATGGAATATCACCAAGAGGGGGGTGAATTGGGTTTTAACTGCAATTGGCTCTCGAGACTAACAATAAAACAGAGCAATGAGAATAAGGATAAAAGACATAGAGATTTATACTGGTTCGGTCTAAATCCTCGACCTACGTCCAGTCCCCAGACGCTATGAGTTTTTCACTAACCCACTCAATTGATTACACACTCTGTAACTCTCGAGTACTCCTTTCTCTATGATTCACTTCCCTTTACAAGTTGTAATCAATACACACACTCTCAAGGTCCCTCTACCTTGAGTTTCTTTACGGAAATGATGAATAGAAATTAAATCTCTTACAAAGTAGATTGATAATCACTAACGTTCAGATATCCAAAGATATTACACAATAAATGAGTGAAATAGTATTCGAAATAAATTTGTTTGAGCGTAAAAGTGTTTTGGTAGATAAATAGAATTGAATGCTTCAGCTTATATTTGGTGGTTGAAATTAATGACCGTTGAGAAGCTTCAATAAATCCATTGTGAGTAATAAATGTAGCCATTAGATATGGAAGCTCGTTCGTTACTCACACTCTTCGATATTGCAAATGATCGTTGTCATTCTGTGCTTGACATTCCTTATATTCTGCCCGTTGTATGTTGTAGCATTTAATAAAGGAGAGAGAACAAGAATGCCTTCTGGATTGTTCAGAGAATGGTTACCCAGTTTATGCTTGATTTTTTGTGACTACATTAAATACTTCTGACGAAATCTTTTGCTTTTTGATAATTTGACATTAATCATCCACAGTTAGAAGATGAACAATGTTAGAAGAAGTAATGAGTGATGATACAAAGATATTAAATCATAAGCAAAGATTTAAACTCCTCGGCCTCATTGGCATATCCCTGTCATCCCTGTGCTTGTTGGCAGTGGGTTCTGGATCTAATAGGATGAGGGGTATAATTTTTTTGTTTTTTTCCCTATTTTATAAATCTGACGTGTAAATCAAATTTATTTTGTTTTAAAAAATGTAGAAGCCACGTAGATTTGCCACATAAGCATAATGGGGTTAACTAACGTTTGACCATTAGGGCTGTTAATTAAGGGGTAACATTGCTATGTTTTTAGACTTCCGGACCGACATTGAGACTGAAAAAACTTTCAGGGCAACATTACTCTTGGGCGCATACTTTCAAGAGAAAATTGCTACTTAACCCTTATTTTAATTCATTACATATTCTTAAATCCACAAAGTTCAATGCGCCTAACTACTAGTACCATTAATTTACAAGAGCTAGTGAATCAACTTTTGGCATCGGTTCACAAATCCCAACGGATTGTAGAAGTTCCATCTTCCAACTAATATTTAGGCTATTATTTTGAAGTAAGTTTATGCAGGTCGAGATAAAACTTTTTTCCATATACTTACTTTGTACACCGTAAATCACATTGAAAAAGCATATCTTACCACTAATCTAAAAAAACACTATATAAAATGGTTCATATTGATGATAGTGACAACATGGGTATAAAGTGGGGGTAGCGAGAAGAGAATGATAAAATAAATGTGTGGTCATATAAAAAAAGATAATATTCGTAACAAATATATGTGTGGAAGAGTCGAGAGGGCTTCTATTAAAGAGAAAATAATAATGATAAAAATTTGTTTGAGATAATTCAGACACATTCAAAAATAGTTATATCAAATATAATAATATATGTACTTATTAGGGCAAAATGAGCAGGGCGGCATACCTGCTCAGCCTGATTGTGCCCAATTTTTTTGGGGCTTCTTTTTTCTGGGCTGGGTAGGGTGATTTTTGTTGGGCTCGGGCGGGCGCACTAGGCTCTTGAGCTTCATGCACACCCCTAGTAATGAATATGCATATTCTCAAATAGATGCTAGTGTTTGATGGGTCTTTTTGAAAATTAAAATAAAATTATAGAATTGTCCCTCATCTATATAACATTTACCTCTTCCCTTTCTTCCTCACTCCGCACAGCTACCGCTTTCGTCTGAACCTCCCACCATGTCATTGTCTCTTACTTTCTATTCTTCTTCCTCCTTCTACTTTCATATTTTCATCCTCTATTTGTTTCCCTCCTACTCTACTTCCATAACGGAGGCTTTGTCTGTCGACACCCCCTTCACTGCAAGCTACCACAACCATGTCAACTTGCTCATGTTAGCGGTCAACGTCGTCACCGTCTCCTTTCATTACAAAAGAGCCTCAGAACACCATGTTCTTGCTACCTTCGCAAACTTTTGGACATCGCTCAAATGGGTTGCTACCCATTCTGGAAGGAACGTATTCGACGACCTACTCAACTGTCACACTGATTTAGAGAAAGTATTCCTTGCTGAAGCTAGTGTCAAAGCAAACACCGCCCACAATTTGGCGATTCAGGTGGGCACCTAAGGATTACCGAGAATGAATCTAGAATGGATTATTCTAATTCATTGTGGCTAGCAATATTTAAATATTTGTGGGATCATCAAATCGGGGTTCTCACCAAGTTGGACGAAATATCCACGCTATCGACGAGTTGGGGCCGGTGTGTAGTATTTTTTTAAGAAAAATATGTAAGGGGTAACAAGAACAAGGTGGGCCCGTTGAAACCTACCATGTTTATCTGACCTTGTCCACCTACGGTACCTTTTAACGTTTTTAGGATGTTACTGAAAGACGGAATATCACCAAGAGGGGGGGTGAATTGGGATATGAAATTTTCTCACGTAAATACTCTGTTAGCATAATGCAAAACAGGGATAAACAGAGTAAGAGTAAGAGAGATTGAACACAGAGGATTTTATACTGGTTCGGTCCAAATCCTTGAAATACGTCCAGTCCCCAGAACACCTGGGATTCCATTATCACTCAAGAACAATTACACACTTTGTAAACGAAGGAAGATCCTCTAACTTTTCGGACTTCACTCCCCCTTACAAGTTGTAATTAATACACCCTCTCTTAAGGTTCCTCAACCTTAAGATACAACTGATAACTGGTAACTGAGTAAATGTTTATAAACTCCTCACGAGTAGATAAAGTATTAAACACTGAAGTACACAATTCATGAAAAGCAGTTGAAACACAAATAGAATAACACTCGAATTGATTGCACAGCGTTTCGGTAGGTGAGACATTGAATGCTTCTCCTATTTATAGTTTGATAGCATTGATGACCGTTGAGAAGAACTTAATGAGCCGTTGTGGGTAATCAATATATCCGTTGAAAATCCTTTGCTCAATTTCTTCGTGAGCTTCCGACATTCGACCGTTATTCCCCGTTGACATTCTTTATTCAATTTGTCCGTTGAGGCTCAGTGAGAATGTAGTCTGGGAAATAGCCGAAATGCTTTTTGCTTGTCCAAAAGTCCATTTCTTCTTTCAGCTTTGATATCTGGAACAACATTTTATGCTTCTGACAGAAATTTGCTTTTCGTAATTCCAAGTTTAAAAAACATGTTAAACATATCTGAAATACACTAGCAAACTGATTAAACTTGGTTAGAAATAGTAATAATCAATAATATCAAGTACCCAAGTATTAATCAACAAGTTCCAAATTAAGAAGACGATGCATTCAAATTTCTATAAGGTTAACTCGAGTTATGAAGACTAACTTGAGTTATGATCATATTAAATCAACATTTGCATAAGGGCCAACTCGAGTTGAGAATGGTAACTTGAGTTATGTACACTTGATAACTCGAGTTGCTCCAATATTTTTATCATACAGAACCTTGCTAAGCTTTTCGCAGAAGACATAACTCGAGTTGCCTAACTTGAGTTGCATAGTATAACTCGAGTTATATCAGACACTTGTATCAGTTGAAGTTCTCTGATATAACCACAACTCGAGTTATTTTGTGACTAACTCAAGTTACTCCAGATGATCAAAATTTGATATCGTGATGAGGCTTTGATGTCTTGAAGTACAACTCATAACTTGAGTTGTTTAATGATAACTCGAGTTATAACACTTGTAAAAAATCATTTTTCTTAAATGTATAACTTGAGTTATATTTGGCAACTAAAACATTTTGCAGTGAATTCAAGTGTAATCTGACTAAACTTAAAGCTTTGCAGTTTTATCCCATTAATTATTACAATTGTTAGACATCATCAAAACACATAGAGAACTAACAGTTACGATGCAGGATTTCTGCCTTCACTGTGTGTGGATTCTACTACGTCACTTTCCCTTCCATGGTTGGACACACTCTTTTGTAGGCTGGTGAAATTCTTTTGAGAACTTGTGAAAGCCTTATCTAGACTCGTGAAACCCTTTTCATAATTGAATTTTGATTTGCAAGTTGAGAAATTTTCATGAGAACATGTGAAAACCTTATCCAAGTTTTTGAACCCTTTACCACAACTTGTGAAACCCTTATCATAAGTGAATTTTGATTTACAAGTTGTGAAAACCTAATTTAAACTTATGAAATTCTTTCCAAGATTCGTGAAAACCCTTATCAAATTTTGTAAAAACCCTTATCAAAACTTATGAATTTTGATTTGCAACTTGTGAAATTCTTTTCAAAACTTGTGAAACCTCTATTAGAACATGTGAAAACTCTTATCAAATTTTGTGAATTTTGACTTGCAATTTGTAAAATTCTTTAAGGAAATTGTGAGATTCTCTTCAGAATTTGTGCAAACCTTATCCGAACTTGTGCAAACTTTTATCAAATCTTGTAAATTTTGATTTGCAACTTGTGAAATTCTTTAAGGAAGTCGTGAAAATATCTTAAGAACTTGTGTAAACCTTATTCGTATTCGTAAAACCCTTAATTATCAAATATTGTGAATTTTGATTTGCAACTTGTGAAATTCTTTTGAAAACTTGTAAAAACCTTATTTGAACTTAGAATTTGTGAAACCCTAATCAAATCTTGTGAAAATTTCCAACTTTTGAGATCTCAAGTCAAAAGAATTGTATTCTTGATTCAGATATTCCTCAAGGATTGTGTCAAGCTTGAGAGTACCAGAAGACCTCCAAGCTAAGGGAATTCTAGAAGTGAAGGTACCACTTCACCCAAATCTTCATATTCCTTCTTCGTTGCTAGAGGAGGCTACCATCGCCATTGTTGAGGAGGTTGTCCTACCTGCCGTTACTGGACTCTGTCGACATGAAACCCGAAGAAGAAGAAAGAGAGAGATGACAAAATAAAGTAAAAATGCGGTTTAATGAGGGTATTTGTATCATTTCTTTTAAATTTTAGAAAAGACAAATCATGTACTAATATTTTTTTTTAAAAAATTATGAATATTCAAAATATCTTTTTATTTTTTTAGGATTTGTAAATTTTTTTATTAAGGCTTTGTTTGGGAGTTCCATTTTGAAGGGAAATGAAAGGGAAGAGAGAGTTTTGATAGTCTATTTTTCTTGTTTGCAAGTTTTAAAAATAAGAGATGAGGAAATCAGGGATTTTTACAAATCCCCCACAACCCTCTTTTTTCTAAAAAATAAAGTTCCCCCAATATAAGGGGTTTTAAGAGGGAAAATAGATTAATTACTTTTTTACCCTCGTTCGGATAAAACACTCTCGTTATTTCGATTTCTTTTTTCTTTTCTATCGTTGGAATGCACATGAATCAAACTTCATAAAATATTTTTTGAATATAAAAATTACATAAATAATGTTTTTAGAAAATTTAAATTTAAATTTATTTGTAAAATATAATAATTATATTGATTTTTAAAGAAAAGGACAAAATGGTAAAAATAACTCATTAATCCTCCATCTTTCTCAATTACTATTTTTTTTAACTCCCAAACAAAGGGAGGAAATATCTTTCATTTTCCTTCCCTCCCCTCTCCTCCCTTCTCTCAGATCCTTCCCTTCCTTCCTCCTCCAAACTCCCAAACAAAAAAAAAGCTGGATTTCCTTTTAAAAATTTCTGATTTTATTAATTTCTTAAGGGTATGTTTGAGAGTTACATTTTGGAGGAAAAAAAAGGAGGAGGGTTTTGATAGTCATTCCTTTGTTTTTTGCAGTTTTAAAAATAAGATGGGAGAGAATCGAGAGATTTTTACAAATCTTCCAAAACTTTTTTTTCTTCTAAAAAATAAAGTTCCCCTAATATAGGGGTTTTAAGAGGAAATAACTTAATTATTTTTTTACCATCGTTTACCACTACTACCACCCCACTACCCCCACCATCCCGCCACCACCGCACCACAACCACAACCACAACCTTGCCGCCGCCACCAATGCCACCGCACCACCACCTCGCCGCCGCCACCAACGCCGCCGCCACCACCGCACCACCACCAACCCCCGCCGCCGCCACCACTACCACCACCACCACCACCACACTACACTACGCCACCACATAAATAATTTTTTGAATATAAAAATTACATAAATAATTTTTTAGAAAATTTAAATTTAAATTTATTTGTAAAGTATAATAATTATATTAATTATTAAAGAAAAAAAATAAAATAATAAAAATAATTATTAATCCTCCATTCTCCTTGTATTTCTTTCTTTACTTTCCTTCCAAACTAACAAAGCCTAAAATTCTTTTCTTCTTGCAAATTGCAATCGTTCTTTGTCCCCTCCAAGAAGCTCAGCAAGAAATCCATCGATCCGTAGGCGCCGCGACGCCAATATATATGACATTTGAGTAACTAAAGCCCCGCAAAATAAAAATCGAAACCCTCAGTTAAAAGGGTGTAGAAGCTTTCATTGACTCATCCTCGAATTGAGACTCCCACCATCTCTCGCATGAAGCAGCTCCCCCTTGTAGCCAGGAAACCAATCTCCCAACTTGGCAACTGTTCACTCTCTTCCTCTCACATTCCTTGCATTCCCTTCAGCTTTCTGTTACGAGCTAATTGAGATTAAAACCCTACTCACTCGCTCTCTGGTTCTGCTTTGAACTGTGGACCTCTCTGACCAGTTGAAGCTATGTCTGCTCTTGAAATCGAAGCACGAGAGTGAGTTTCGTTTTTCTGAATGCACGAAATTTTAGGCTTTTGTTAGATCGTTAGTTTATTTGTTTTTAATTACGCGAGTACTGTTTTGCAGTGTCATCAAAATCGTCCTCCAGTTTTGCAAAGAAAATTCCCTGCAGCAGACATTTCTGACTTTGCAGAATGAGTGTCAGGTTTCTTTGAATACTGTAGACAGCATTGAGACGTTTGTTGCTGATATTAATAGTGGAAGGTGGGATGCAATATTGCCTCAAGTGGCTCAACTTAAGCTTCCGAGGAATATATTGGAGGATTTGTATGAGCAGGTATGTTGCATATTACTTTGATACTTTGATTGATTAACGAATTTGAATCCCCTGTGGCTTTATAACAAACTTAAATGATTGCTATTGATTTTCAATCTAGTCAATGCTACAAAAACCTATCTTTTGTTTGAGACTTTTTGCTGGGCACCGAGCTTGAGTGAAATTGTAGGGTGGGATTAAAGGAGGGAAGACTAGACAGTGGGAGTTAAAGTGGAGAAAGTAGTGATTTAGTGGTTGGAGAACCTTAAAACGGTAAGTGATGGGGGGTGGGACTGGGAGGGAGAGATGCTCGTGTGCAAGGAAGAACGAAGAAATCTAATGAGTGAAGTTCTCCTTTCACATGATTGCTATAGACCAAAGTTTTTCATTTTTTCCATCTTACAGGTATTTTACTGTCAAAACAGGATAATTATGTGTGAAGTACTCTTTTCATATGTGGATCTTAAAGAGAAGAAAGCTGATGAGTTACTGACTTAAGTCTCCTCATCTATCTTCTGTATAGATGATTAAGGTCTCAGTATGCATAGGACATCCTACATATACTAGGAGAATATAACATAACCTATTTATATAATAACAGTGAAGATGGAACTTAAGCAAACACGAGAGAGCTACACTTTACACTGGCCAAAGTGAAAATTGATTTTGTTTGGAATACATTCCAGAGAAGTTATAGAGAACCGGAACAAGGAAAGGTAGGTTTGATTATTGATTCCATCGTATCATATTTGGGGTTTTTTTTTTTTTTGGGGGGGGGGGGGTTTGGGGGAATAAAGTCTAACAGCAAAACAAGCAGAGAAGCTCTCTTTTTGTTATGATAGGATGATTTGTAGGCGTCTAAGTCCTTGGATGTCCATAACAGTCTACTTCCATACATTTCAGTCCAATATTAAATGTTTCGATTTTCATTCAAATGTTTGCAGATTGTATTGGAAATGATTGAACTTCGTGAGCTGGATACTGCTCGTTCAATTCTACGGCAAACACAGGTGATGGGTGTCATGAAACAAGAACAACCTGAAAGATATTTGCGGCTTGAACATCTCCTTGTTAGAACATATTTTGATCCTAACGAGGTTGGAAGCTACCTCCTGCTATTTATTTTTCTAATAGTTCAGATTAGTACTTTTGTCTATAAGGATAAGCTTATTAATATCAATATTCTATATTTTATATATTAAAAAATTATGATTAAATTTGAGATAATGTGGACTTATATAGAGGTAAAACGTTTTTAATTTTTAATTAGATAAATGCATTCAAAATATTGGGATTATACTTGTTAGCTATCTATGCGAAGAAAATTTGGCATCTTTTTCAGCTCTGGACTACAGAGTGACATGTTTTGAGTCTATGTTGTTTGTTCCTTTTTATTAAAAAGAATTGTTTATGTGATAGGCTTATCAAGATTCAACTAAAGAGAAGCGACGTGCACAAATTGCCCAAGGTATCTCCAACATTTTTTGTAACTACTGTGCTTAGTTCTGATATTAATTTTTTGACTGCAATGATATTAAATGTATCTTTCTCGATTGAAAAAAGAAAATGTTTTCCCTTTGGTTGATGGTGGAGATACTATTTGGTATCAGATTTTCTTCCTGTTGAGTTGTATTTTTAGATTTTAATTTAAAAATGATACATTGCTTTTTATAAATGAAGAACTATGTTTAGTCCCTTGTTGAGTGGTATGGGTACTCATGGAATACCAAGGCAGGCAATTCTACATCTTACCTATCATGTTTTTTGAGGTGGGTTTTCTGCCTGTTCCTTGTGTGCTCATCAATGATAACGAAGCTGCTCTATCAGCAGTTTTTAAGATGGCTACTTGCATTAAATTCCAACTAGTGTCAAGATCAAGTGAAATGTCACGTGCCTATTTTGGTATGTCAACTTGGTTGAGTTGGGGAATTGATGAGGACATGGCACAGTCACAGTGTATGGGCACTGTGCTTAGTCTCACATCAAGTAGTATTAGAGCTTGATGGGATACTTGAGGTAGGAAATTGTACACCTGGCCAACCATGTATTGTAAGTGGGCTTCCAAAATTATTATGCCGCCATAATGATGATCAGTGCCTCTTGTGCCGGGACCAACAGCCTGATTTCTGGCCTAACCATCATATGTCCCTGAATAAGACAGTAAGGCATCAATTCACCTTGCCCTTGCTTACCCTGGCCATATAATACTCCAGGGTTGGAGCAGTTTGATATGCCAGTCTAAGTTATCCAAGTTGGTAAGGTGTTCGGGACATTGAAATGGGATGTGTTGAGAGACCTCTTCCTTCCTGTTCTTTTATATTATTATAGCAGTTTGAGATCGGAGTATTTCCTCATAGGTGTATTAGTGAAGGCAGTCATAGTATAATCTTGAAGAATAACAAACTAGAACTGATGGATATTCCAGTTTTGCTCCTTTATTTTTGTTCAATTACTTATTACTGAGGTTAGCTTCTTCTTCAAAACAACTGAGTTCTTCTCCTTTGCTTTTTACAGCTCTTGCTGCAGAAGTTACTGTAGTGCCACCTTCCCGATTAATGGCTCTAATTGGTCAGGCTTTGAAGTGGCAGCAGCATCAAGGTGTATTTCTGCTGACGGATTAATTCGGCATTAACTTACTTTCTATGACAACTTTTGTCTGAAACGAAGATTGTTTATCCTTGTCATATTTTGCATGAATTCTGCTTGCATTTACGATTCACTATTTTCTTTAATTTCATTTGTTTCTGGAACATGTACAATATGGACATTTCTTCATTTCTTCTTAAAGGTGCAAAGAATGAAT
This sequence comes from Acacia melanoxylon, assembly GCA_019022615.1. Lineage (NCBI taxonomy): Eukaryota > Viridiplantae > Streptophyta > Magnoliopsida > Fabales > Fabaceae > Acacia > Acacia melanoxylon. The sequence continues at coordinate 6,914,742 of JAFJYJ010000012.1, read as the reverse complement.
TCAATTGTTCATTTTTTCAATTACCATGATGAATTTAACTAAGTCAAGTCAAGTGCTCTTTTATGATGCTTTGTGATGCCTAAATGTTCCATGCTTGGACAGTAAAGGTGATAACTTGATGCTATTTTGCTTAACTTACTGTTGAATTTATCCCTTGATGGTTTTATGCTTTTCTTTGTGACTTTCAGGGTTACTTCCTCCTGGAACACAGTTTGACTTGTTTCGTGGGACAGCTGCTATGAAACAAGACGTGGATGACATGTATCCAACTACTATTTCTCATACAATAAAGGTATAATTCATACCAATGATGCATTATTTATTGCTTTTTGTTATAGCAAGAATGGGCTAACTACTATCATTTACTGCTTTTTTTTTTTAAAGGTTTTTCTATCTACTAAGGCCGAGTTTGCATCATTGTTGTTTTAAAACTTGTTACCTGGAGTGTTTTTCTTCAGCCCTTGATTTTTATCAATATGCTTGCTTTGGTCCTACATGTGAAAAATCGATATCCATTAATGTCCCTTGATTTCTATCAATATGCTTGTTTTGACCCTACATGTGAAAAATCAATATTCATTAATTTCCCTCTTTGTTCTCATGCTGAAGGGCTTAAAATCCAATAATTTTGTGTTTGCTTGTGTTCTTCTATAGTTTGGCACAAAAAGTCATGCAGAATGTGCCCGCTTTTCACCAGACGGACAGTTTCTTGTCTCTTGCTCGGTTGATGGATTTATTGAGGTAGACATTCTGGTAAAATGTTTTTAATGAAAACTTTTAGTAATCATGCGCTTTCTTTCTGATTTCCGGAATCTTGGTTTTCTGTAGGTATGGGATTACATTAGTGGAAAGCTGAAGAAAGATCTCCAGTACCAGGCTGACGTAAGTTATATTTGTAAAATTAGACTTCTGTTAGTTTCTTCAATATCTTCCACATATTATCAGTTTTATAGAAGATATATTTATCACATCCTCTTCTTGCAAATTAGTCTCTTATTCTTTAGTTGGAAGCTATATTTTGATGCGCTCTCTCTCTCTCTCTCTCTCTCTATTCTGTATATTAATGAAAATTATGATTGGGAGCAAGGAAGTAACATGCTTAGTTAGCATTACTCTCTGGCCTATAAAATGAAGTTTTCCATACTGTACCATTAAGTCTAGTCCTTAGCCTTGAGCATTTCTGATGTCCTAAGAGATTGCAGGAAATATTCATGATGCATGATGATGCAGTACTTTGTGTAGATTTTAGTAGAGACTCTGAAATGCTTGCTTCAGGATCACAAGATGGCAAGATTAAAGTAAGTACTACTTGTTATTACATTTAAAGCCGGCATCTGTTCAACAAAAAATCTTACATCTATATGTTTGTCTCATTTGTGTTCTTAATCATGAATTGTACAATGCTTTGTACATGTAACATACACTTCAACTCACCCATAATTTATCTGGAAAATCGAAGTATGATTGATAATAATTAATACATTTTGAAAATAAAAATCACAAACAAAATGAGAAAGATTTGTAATAGCAAACTAATCAGACAAAGATTGCATTAAATACTTCAATTATAAAGTACATCTAAATCTTACAAAAAGTCCCCCCCCCCCCCCAAAAAAAAAAAAAAAAAAAAAAAATTCCAACAAACTTCTTGAGTGGAAGCTTTATTTTAATATATCTAAATTTCCTTCATTAAGTGTAATAATATCATAATGACCATCATTAAGTTTTGCCTTAGTTTCCTCTTTGTTTTTAGAGGTGTTTATTTGTTTCATCAACTATATCAAGGGCAACCAGGATGCCATCATCTCCTGCTCTCTTTAAACAGTCAATGCTTATTATCCCCAAGTAGCTTTGCAAAATCACTTCTATGGTTGCTTTAGGGCCCGTTTGGCTGGGCTTTTAAAAAAATTTTTTTTTTTAAGCTCCAAATTGGAGCTTCTAGAAAAAGCAGCACTTTGGCTTTTTTTGTGACTCTTACTTTTTTTAAAAAAAATATCATCTAAACACATAAATTAATTTTAAAAGCATTTTTTTTTTTGCATTAAAAAAATGCTTTTTTAAAAAAAAAAATCAAAAAAGCTCATCCAAACAGGCCCTTAGTCCTAATTATAATATAGTGTGAAATACAGTTACACAAAAACAGCTCCTATAACAATGCTGTATTGGAGCTATAAGAACATTGTAATGCTACTCGTATGCAGTGCTAGTAGCCGTAGCATTGTGCTACCAGCTATAGCATGCTATTACTAAATATGATGGGAAGATAATAATCTTAATGCATTATTTGTTCATTTGACATTGAAAATCTGATAATTTTTTCTGTCTTTTGTTAAATATCTTTTGAAAATTACAGTAATGTACTTAGAAATATGGTGCAAAAAGATAGAAAAATGAATTTGAAACATTCATTTTGTGGTGCTATGTGAGTACACATATATAGATGGGGAGAGAATTCAATAACACCCACAATCTGAAGAAGGCTTAAAACATAACTCCTAATCTCTACTCTGTTGAAAAATAACAGGAATAAAAGCTAATATAAATGGGAACTAACGAAAAAAAGAGCTTTTAGGGATCTTAGCATAACCCATAATCACCAGCACTACCCTTTTCTTAAATTTAACAACTATCTAGGACAATATTGTACGTTATAACAAGAGCAGTGCATCATTTGTGCTAACTTTATACTGTAATACAATGAAAGACTCACATTTATTGTAATGACTGATCCCACTTTCTCATTCTGCATGCATCTACATTATGTGATTCCTTCTGTTTCTTTCATTGTCCAGTTGCTGGTATTCAAGGTTGTAATGTTGTGATCCTTTCAATTGTTAATATGTGAAGCTTTTAAATCCTGTAATTATATCTTATTCTAGGTTTGGCGTATAAGGACTGGTCAATGTTTGCGGCGTCTTGAACGTGCCCATTCCCGGGGTGTCACAAGTATTGTCTTCTCTCGTGATGGAAGCCAGCTATTAAGTACTTCATATGACCACACAGCAAGGTTACATTTATACACTTTTCCTTGCCTAATTTCCTTGATATAAACTATTAATGAGTCTGGGTCTTCACCTATTGCTATTGTTTAAGGTCAAAAATCTACTGACGTGTTATCAGTTCAATAATGGGTTCATAGTAATAAGTTTAATTCTCCCTGTTTTGAAAGTCAAATTAAATTTTTTATCCGGCAGTGATGGGTCTATTTTTCAATAATGGTTTTATAGTAATAGGTTTGTGTTACCTTTCCAAACTTAAATTTTCTAAGCTCTCCTGCTGACAAAATAATATCTCGAAGATTAACATAAAGAATCACTTAAAAATTAAGATTAGTATTTCACAAATTATCTTCCCACATAAACAGGATTTTTATTGCTGCTGCTATGGTTTTTGTCATCTTAGATCTGACACACTTCTCTTCAGTAGTCCCACCCCTTATGGTTTTTGTCATCATATTTTTATCTTAGATCATTGATACCTATCTGTATAAAACTCTGCCATTTCCCCCCCCAGATATATAGATAGTTCAATAAGATATTTAACAGCTACTTAGTGCAATTGTTGTTCTTTACATGTAGAATCCATGGCCTAAAATCTGGCAAACTATTGAAAGAGTTTCGTGGCCATGCATCTTATGTGAATGATGCAATTTTCACAAGTGATGGAAGCCGTGTTATTACTGCCTCTAGTGATTGTACAATCAAGGTCAGTGCTTCAAAACATACAGGGGTTGTGCCCTTTTTGCGCCCCTTAGTTTTTGAGAAATAACTTGTTTCCTCTATATTTGCAGGTTTGGGATTTGAAGTCTACGGATTGCATACAAACTTTTAAGCCACCTCCTCCATTAAGGGCAAGTCTTCAGATAAATATGTTATCATGAGTCTTTGCTAAAGTTTTGTATGTTCATTTTTCCTGAAATTATGTTCTAACCTGATATCTTGTCCCTTTTGGACTGTTAGGGTGGTGATGCTTCTGTTAACTCTGTTCATATTTTCCCAAAGAATACCGATCACATTGTTGTATGTAATAAAACATCTTCTATATACATCACGACACTTCAAGGGCAGGTATACATCGAGCATTATATTCTTTTTCTCACTAACTATGTTCCAGTACTCTCTCTCTCTCTCTAATGTATATATCTAGTTTTAAACAGAGATTCGGTTAGAGCACTGCTCCTTCTTCCATCTTGTCCTTCATTCTATTTGTGCATGCGAACTGCAACTTCTGTTGTTCATTGAGAAGTTCTTAGATGCCACATGAGTAACACCTCAGTTATATACTCTCTGATAGAAATATACCAATTCGATATATATGTCTACTTGTCAGTACTTTTTTAGTTTATAATATTTTTATTATTTTCTTTTAACTTGCTCTTAGAAAAAGATAAAAATGTTTCTCTACAATTTCAAAAGGAATGAATAATTGTAGCATCTTAAAGCCAGCTCTTATATCCTGTTCTTCTCAGCATGCCTTTTCTTGTTTTCCCCTGATATTGGTGTAGGTTGTGAAGAGTTTCTCATCTGGAAAAAGAGAAGGTGGAGACTTTGTTGCAGCTTGTGTTTCACCTAAAGGGGAATGGATATACTGTATTGGTGAAGACAGGTACTTTCAGATATATGTCCGATAACCTTGTTCCTTCATGCAATTTCATAGACAATGATGTTTATTGAATCTTATGGAGCAATTTTTCCAATAAAAATTAAACAAATAAAAAAGATAAATAATCTTATTCTCTATCTCTTTTACCCGCAAGAGCTTTGTCTGCTCTTTACTTTCTCAAAATGGTAATTTTATCACTGTTATGGTGGAAAGGTAGCTCCTTCTGACCACTTTCAAAAAAATTGGTTATGAATATCTTTTATTCAGTTATCATACCCTTATCATTCTGATTCTTAGTTATTTCGTTTAATTCAAAGTTGTTTTATTCTCACATGTTATCTGCAAATAAAATTCAGGAATATGTACTGCTTCAGCTATCAATCTGGCAAACTGGAGCATCTAATGAAGGTATCCTTACTTTGTTCTTCTTGTTGTTGGTGGTGTTACTTATTTCAATCAGCATAACTACTTGTACGTATCATAAAATAGGGTAAAATATATGAGAAAGTGTGAGTTTAGTATGAGAAACTGGATGGATATGTTCCTCCAAAGGAAATTGTTGCAATACTCAAGGCTTGTAGATAGTGTATAATATTGAAGATATATATTTTTTAATACAAGGATAAAGTATATTTTTGCCCGAGAAGTATTTCTAGAGAAGCTATGGGCACCTTGAAGAAAATTGTGGACATTGACTAATAGTCATTCAAAACTGGTGTAACATTGGGTAACCCAAAAAAAAGGAAAGAAAGAAAAACTCCCAACTTGCACTAATGGTTGACTTGGCATTGGCTGATAAAAATGTCAACATTGCACTAGTTTTGAAATATTTTGTACTATCTTGTCCCATAATTGTGTATGGTGCCTGTAGTTCCTTTGGAAATGTTTCTAGGGGTAAAAATGCACTTTAACCCTTATGTGTGTGTGTGTATTTATATATTGATATGTAAAATGTAAATGTTAAACTAGGATTAGAAGCAGCAGACCTTGGTGTCATGCATTGAAATGCGCAGTTAAGAGTGGTCTTAGTTTGGTTTTTTATGCATTCTTTTTTTCTTTTTTGATACGCTTGTCTGAGCGTTGTCGGGTCCAATTGGGGTAGCTTTCCCTAAAGGTGTTTTTTGTATGTGAATCAACTTGATGATACAATTTTGTTAAAATGGTCACCCAAGCTTTTAAACATTGGGTCCGTTTTTTTTTTTTTTTGTTATGGTTACACGCTGCCAAATGAAAGATGCTAGCAAAATAGTGTGTGGGTGTGTGTGATCTTAATGTTAAATCTTTTTCTGTGGTCAATGGCAGGTCCATGAGAAGGAAGTTATAGGTGTGACTCATCATCCTCATAGGAATCTTGTGACAACTTATAGTGACGATGGTACTATGAAGTTGTGGAAGCCTTAAAAATGTCTGATTGGATGCTGCCATAATATTACTTGAATGAAAACCATCTTTTTCTTTCTTCTTGTTTTTATTTATTTATTTCAATTTTCATTTATTTTGGAAGGTATATACTAGTAGCAGCAAAATTGTAGGTGATAAATTGTATTCACTGCCACAAAATTAATGTAGCATTGTGCTATTTATTTGTAGCTGGATCTGTGTAGCGGTTATCATAGGAAAATAGGTACACGGATATGATAGACTTGCAAAAAAGAAAAAAGAAAAAATAAATTAATTCTGAAAAAAAGTTTACAGAGAAGAAGTAATAACTTAATTTTTTTTTTTTTTTTTTTAATGTATTTCGGATAAAGGTAAAGTATGAAGATCAGTGGCAAATATGTAAAACTAGAGTAATAACTTAATATTTTTTAAATAAATTCTTGGAGGGTCAAAATCTGTTGGAAAAAACGCAATATGTATGATTATTGATGATACTTATATTGTTTATCTTTTTTTTCTTCCCGATATATACAATACATAATTGATAATAAAAAAGATACGGCAAAAGAAACCCCATTTTATCATACAGGGGCGTCAGAATTTGTAAATAAGGAAATATTGTCTGAAATATATTTACTCATTCGAAGGGAAACTGACTTTTCTGCCTTGAAAATTTACTTTAGTTGGCTTCGCATATAATGTTTTGGTTGACTTAAATTGAGTTGGGAGTTGGGTTAAATCTTAAAAGTTAAGTTGAAGCTGCATCAAATTTTTTTTTTCCCTTCTAGTTTTTAAATTTTTCTTTTTATTTGAACATTTTGCAACTGACTTTTTAATATATTATTCAAACAAATTTCTGTCAAATTAACTTTTTTTAAGGGTCTATTCAAATCTGAATCATATTATGCTGATTGATTTTTACCGGTTTAATTTGTAAAAAATAGTTGGAGTAAAAGTCATTTGTCAATGTTAATCCAAACAAACAGGAGTAATCATTCTAAAATGACAAAACAAACAGAAGTAATCATTCTAAATATGATTTATCCCTTATTATCTGTGGACTTAAAGGAAACAATATTATTTTGAAGGTGGAAGCCAACCATAAAGTTGACTTGAGCCATGTCCCCTATCATTGATATATATACCCCTCGTTTTTGGGCTCAATTGGCGAAGGGGTCGGACTTTCTCACCTAAAGGGAGGGGGTTCGATCCGGTTAGTCGAAAACGCAAGACATTGGGGAAGCGTCTAGGGGTCTACGAAGCAGTAATGTTATTTGGGCGGAGTGGATGCGTGTGTCTTTCTAGCATAGTATTATCGTGGATTGGGTTCGCGCTGCACTTCCCCGGACGTGATCGGTGGTGAACTCAACTCTTTTCCTAAAATTTCCTAACCAAAAAGATATATATACTTGGTATCATGGGATGAAATCCAAAGCAGACTCTACTCAAAGAAACCACAATAAAAGGATATAACTTCACATCAGCTCTATTCCTGAAATGAAGAGTAATAATGGGAGCTCCAAGGCTTTGAATACTTTCTGTTACATAACAAAGCCTAAAACCTTGTTTTATTTTTCTTCTATATGATTTAATCTTCTCTATCACTTCTGATTCCATTTCCAAGTACAAATCTCTAGGCAGTATTGTCAATCTTGAACCAGAATCAATCATCCTGTTGCCCTCTTCAATTGGCCAACCATCTATAAAATAAATAGGTATTCATATAATCAAAGTAAAGTGAGTTTCTGCAATTGATTCACTTTAAAAAATTGATTTATAAGGTTTCATAAGCAAAACCCATGAAGATTCAGACTTGTTTTTTTTTTTTTGAGTTATACTATTGTTAGTTCATATAGTTTAAAGATTCATACTTTTTTTTTTTGGGGTGTAATATCACTATTAGTCCATATAATTTGATTGATTTTTGGTTTTGCTCTCTATAATTTCAAATCGTTGATTTTAGTTCGTGTAGTTCCATAAGAATTTGTCTTGAGTTTAAAGAAATATCCATATACTTTTAATGAATTTTGATTTTGATCTTTATACTTAAACACAGACTAAATCTTTATAAAACTATATGAACAAAAACCAACTATTTAAAATCACAGGGAAAGTCAAAATTCCATCAAATTGTAGGAACTAATAATGGTATTATCAAAATTGATACAACAATATTAGTGTGTATATATATATATATTGTTGTTTCATTTCAATAATGTATTAAATTAAAATTACAGCTAAATGTTATTTCAAGTCGTGTATTCTAATTGTTTATATAAAATATTGACCTATTAAATTTCAATTATTTATTCAATTTTATAAATTTCTTCCATATCATAAATTAAATACAGGAACACTAACATGAGATTAATGCAATGGAGAATCATGTCACCTGGTAGATACGGTACCCAGGTGTTCCCCACAATAATTCCTTCCAACAAAACATAATAGTGGCGTGTTGACGAACCATTTCCCTACTCATCCAAAGGAGAGCTCATCATTTGAGCGAGCATCCGGGCCGTCAAATTTCATTTTTTTTTTACTTATTTTATATAAAAAAATCATTTTAATAGATAAAGAATTGAAAATCATGATAATATCTGAACTAATATTTTTTAAAAAATTACCATTTAAAAAAAACCAATATGGATTTAAAAAAAGAAAAAAAAAAAATGAATACTCATCCAAATCTCATATGCACTCCTTGCTCGTACTAATCGGTTCAGTTTGGTTTCTAGCTATCATTGGAGTATAGACAACATCAGTTTGAGAAAAAACAACACGTTGCCCAAACTTCATTTCACTATATATATTACGACCCCTTTGTCGAACTAAACAGTATCCAAATTTTTCATCAATTCTGTCATAGATTTGGAAGACCAAAAAGAATTTACCCTGAATTAATTTTTAAGATGCAGGTATAAACTGAAGTTTTCTCTATTGGAATTTTAATTATTATTTAGTATATATTTAATTTTGAAAATATTCCATTAAGTGGCCTACATTTAAAGCCGATTTTGTAACCCACTAACCAATTCAGTAACGGCCCATTTAATAGGCGATGCTTCAATTAATAGTCATAATTGTAATTCACCTCTATGATGGCCAGAGGTTGAAATTCAGACGTGTATATTTTATGGTCCCTAAGTATGCTCTCTCATGTACCAAAAAAACGCACACCATCTGCAAAAGAGAGAGTGAAGGCTTAGAAGATCCATAAAGCTTCTTCTTCAGAATAGCAATGGCTGGAGGTATGTAGTTCCTATATTTAATTTCGCATTGATCTAATTGCTATTTAGTTGATCAGCATGATTAGATCGCCTATATTTCTAACATTTGGTATCAGAGCAAATATTCCTCTGCCTTGATTTTTGACCGATGAAATTTTATTTTCTTCAACTGGTTGGAGAGATTTGCTGCATATATTTAATCTGGAGTTTTTCTGGATTTCATTTGAATGTATGCATGCTTATTTCATCTGGAGAGAAGCGATCAATTTTGTATTTTCAATGATTGCCAACACTATCTTCATTGTCTCTCTGCTCATGTTTCTTGAAGCTTTGAATCCTTGTTTCGATCTTGATACATATTATTTATTTAAATATGTTTTCAATATGGATTTTCTGGAAATATGTTTCCTGGCCTTTGTTCTCTAGAATCAATATATATGTTAATTGATTCTTTGATATGAGATTTTTTCATTTCAAACTAATTGTTCTTAATCTCAGTATGGGTTCCTGGATTCTTTTGAGTTTCTTCACGTCACTTTTTATGGGAAGAATCTGAAATTTTTTTGTTCAGATCTATGATTTTTCTTTTTGATCTGCATCTGAGCTCCTATTCATGTTTATGCTTTTGATCTGGATTTTGGCTTGATTATTCATGAACACTGTCGACGGAAATTGGAGATTTTGTTTTTATCTTCGATTTCGATTGTGTGATTATATGCAAGATTAATATACAGACTATAATTGCCCTTGTTTTTGTCGGAATCGGAGGCTATTTAAGCTCTCCATCGCCGTGAAATATATACGACAACGACATCGGGATCACCGGAAATTGGATGCCGAGCACTTTGTTTCCGGCGAGGCGTGTTTCGGCTTCGGGTGGCCTCTCAGATCATGGCAGCAACAGTTTTTTCCTGGTCGCATTTGGATTTGGCGATCGGAGCTGCTGGTAAAGAGACCTGGAGTCGCCAGAAAAGGTGATCTGCGTGCGACGGGCAATGAACGGGTTGAAATCCGGATAATAAGGGATCCAATTTGTGGGGAAGACGAATAAAAAATGAAATGGGTACTTTCATGTAATTTTCCCTTGATCAAATTTTTCAAACCTCCAGACATTTCGTTTCGGTGGAGTTGAAAAAATTACACGTATGGGTCCCACTTGATTTATTATATTATAATATAATATTTTATTATAATAATATATATATTTTCTAAAAGCTCTTTGCTTTGCCGTCTGAGTCACGCATATGCCAGGAAATGAATCATTATTAAGTTTAAATGATTTGTTTACAGTGTCATGCATTTGGAATTATTTCTGAGTGGGATCATATGCATTGGATTCCATTATGTGTATGACTTTATGGCTGGCATTTAGTATATGTGCCAAGTTAAAATGAATATCACGTTTAATTTTGTGATTTAATATTGATTCCTTTTATCATGTTTTGGACTCTGGAATGATTTAAAGAATATTTGTGTTTTGGGCTTTGGAAGTTATAATCTACATAATGAATTGTGGGTGAAATAATTTGCCCATTGCCTGCTAAATTAACTTCTGTTTTATGTACAATTTTGTATGTCACATTTAATTGTTTAAATTAAGAAAAGGATTGATTTTGGCATTTTTGTTCATATTATGAAAGGTTTGCAAAATTATTTTTAAGTCATTTAATTGTCTAAATATTTGGAAAATTAATTTTAGACAATTATTTAGCTGTTTAAAATTTTTTGAAACTTAATTTAAGATGAAAAGTGCCAAAATTGATTATTTTTGGGTACAAAAACAAAATGGGAGGATTTTTCTTTTAATATGATTATTTAGTTAATCAATTAATCCTTCCATTAAGATGTGCATATATTAGATTTATTTTTGAATGCACAAAACAAAGGGAGAATTTTGTCATGATTATTTAATCTTATTTTGTTGATTAAATTGATCAATTAAATTCTCATTAAATATTTGTGCATATTTGGAATTTAACGCACAAGGTTAATTTTGGTGATTAATATTGGCATCATTAATTTAATCAAAGTGGGAGGATTGTATTTAGTCACTTATGTTGATTAAATTAATTGGTTAAGTCCTCCATGAAGCTGTGCATATACAGAATTTAAGTGCACGTTAGTTATTGATATTTGTGATTAAATTGCGTGCTAGAGTGGTAGCTATAGAGTTCTCTTATAACATGCATAAATAATCACATATGGATTTGTGAATATCAATATTTGAAAGTGAGTAAATATTTTTACTCACATTAATCATTTAGCTGATTAAATTAAGATTCCTATGGACATTGTGTGATTATATGGTATTTACACTGTACATATTTGATATTAGTGATTAGCATACATATTTATTTAAGGAATAGCTACAACATCTTTATGCACAAGTTGTATACATATTTAATCACATAAGGTTATACCATATCAAAATTATGATCCTATGTACAATTAATATACACAATGGTATGATGTCTTTGTGATGAGTATGTAGAATTGAAAAGCGACCAACACATACACTCTATTTTTGTTTTATTGAAACAAAATACATCACATAAATATTTAAAGAAATCAATTGTAATTAAAAATGTGGTTATAATTAATCTTTGCCCGCAGGTAGATAATTATAATCATATTTTTAATTAGAGTGGAATGGAATGACATTATATTTTCTAAAATAGCCTACATGTATTAAGGAATATAACTGCATTCTAGTTTCATCAATTTGAAATAAATTCATGCTATGCTAATGTCTTTGCCCACAGGTAGATTTTAGTGATACGAATTTATGATGTATGATTAATTGGTATAGAATATCAAATTATATTCTTAATTTACAAACAGGAATTAAGAATAAGGAAATAATTTGATAGTTTAATCATAAAGTTATGTATGGATCTAATTGAATTATAACTTGAGCCCACAGGCAAGTTGTATGTCGATAGATTCATGATTTTTAAAGCATGATTTACATTGGTAAAACATGATATGATTTATTAGTCTCAAATTTTAGTTATAAGCATGTATGCTCAATATTATGCAGTTATACAACCTGTGAATTTCTCTGATATGAAATGTGACATTCCCGAATTAAGGGATAGTAACTATAAAGTTTGGAGGGAGATAGTTCTCCTACATTTAGAGTGGATGGATGTTGATTATGCTATTAGGAAAGACAAACCATTTTGTATTATTGTGACCAGCACTCCGATGAGGTTGATTTATATGAAAAATGGGAGCGATCTAATCGACTCTCAGTTATGTTCATATAGACCTCAATTTCTACTGGTATTTGTGGTTCTGTCGAACAGCATAATAAGATTAGGCCATTTCTGAAGGCTATTGATGAACAATTTCAGACTTCAGATAAGGCACATGCCAGCACCCTAATTATGAAGTTATTCATCCCTAAAACGCACTATAGTAAAAGGTGTGCACGAGCACATCATACAGATAAGGGACACTGCAGCTCAACTAAAGTCAATTGAGGTTGACATGTCTGATTCTTTTCTTGTACACTATATTGTGAACAATCTTCCACGGCCATATAGACCCTTCAAGATATCCTATAACACACATGAGGATAAATGGTCAATCAATAAACTTTTGACCATGTGCGTTCAGGAGAATGAAAGGTTGAAAATGTAAATGAGAGAATTTCTTGAATATGACTTGATTAATGGGAGCGATCAATTCAGAAACCTTGTTTCTGAAAAGGATTATTCAGATAGTTAATCTTCCACTTCGAGTTTTAGAATGATTGTTAACAATGTTCCTTCAGCTTAACTGGATATTGTACAATCAATCATTCAAGAACCACAATTTGCTAATATTGATCCAGTAGATCTAGTTGTTAATGAGAAACTACGAAAACCGGTTGAAACAACATTAAGGAGATCTACTAGAACAAAAGGATCAGCGATACCGAGTGAATAAATTGTGCATCTATAGGAATCTGACTATAATGTAAGAGCTGAAAATGATCCTGAAATGTTTTCACAAACCTTGAATTATAGAGAATCAAATTCATGGTGTGATACTAAGAATGAGATGAATTCTATATGGTATCTAACAGAGTCTGAAATCTTGTTGAGTTGCCTGATGGTATAAAATTCATTAGATGTAAATGGGTTTTCAAAATAAAGAGAATCATTGGACAATATTGACAGATATAAAGCAAGACTCATTGCTAAAGGATTCACTCAAAGAGAAGGAATCGACTACAAGGAGACATTTTCTCCTGTATCTAAGAAAGATTCTCTTCGTATCATTCTGGCATTAGTTGCACATTTTGACCTAGAGTTGCAACAAATGGATGTGAAAACAGCCTTTCTCAATGGTGATTTAGAGGAAGAGGTTTATGTGAAACAACCAGAAGGATTTTCCTCTAATAATGGTGAGCATTTGGTATGCAAACTCAAGAAATCTATATATGGATTGAAACAAGCTTCCCATCAATGGTATTTATAATTCATGATGTTATCTCTTCATTTGGTTTTGTAGAGAACATTGTGGATGAATGTATATACCAGAAGGTTAGTGGGAGTAAGATTTGTTTCCTTATTCTGTATGTAGATGATATTTTACTTGCAACCAATGATAAAGGTTTATTATATGAGGTGAAACAATTCCTTTCTGAAAATTTTGGCATGAAGGATATGGGAAATGTATCTTATGTCATTGGCATTAAGATATATAGAGACAAACGTCGATATATTCTAAGTTTGTCTAAAGAGACCTATATGAACAAAGTTTTGGAAAGATTTTGGATGAGGAATTGTTCACCAAGTATAGCTCCCATTGTGAAAGGTGACTGGTTCGATTTAAACCAATGTCCAAAGAATGATTTTGAGCGGGAACAAATGAAAACATTCCTTATGCTTCAGCTGTAAGAAGCATTATGTATGCTCAGGTCTGTACAAGACCTGACATTGCATTTGTTATTGGAATATTATGGAGATATCAGAGTAATCTAGGTATTAACCACTGGAAAGCTACAAAGAAAGCATTGAAATACCTTCAAGGGACTAAAGATTACATGCTTAAGTACAAACGAACTCATATAGAAGAGACTGGTTACTCCGATTCATACTATACTGGTTGCATACTCAAGAAAATCCACTTCAGGATATATATTTATGCTAGTCAGTGGAGTCATTTCATGGAGTAGTAAGAAGACAGTCCTTAATTGCTACTTCCACAATGGAAGCTGAGTTCATATCTTGTTTTTGAGGCTACCTCACATGGTGTAGAAATGAAGAGTTTCATTTCTGGGCTTAGAATTATGGATCCAATTTCGGGTCATTGAGGTTATATTGTGACAATTCAGCTGCTTTTTTTTATGGCTAAGAACAATAAAGGTGGTAGTCGAATCAAACATATCGACATTGAGTGTCTAGTCATAAAAGTGCGTGTTAAAAATAAAACAGTGGTTATTGAACATATGAGCACTGAATTGATCATTGCTGATCCTTTAACTAATGACATGCCTACATTGAAATTTTAGGATCATGCATAAAGAATGAGACTTGGTTCCTTTATGTGATTTTCGTTGTAAGAACGATGTTATTTATGAAACTCTATTTGCGATATTTTCTCATTCGTGTGCGCACATATTCATTTTGAGAAATATCATTAAAGTTTGGACCTAGAATAAACATGAGGTTTATTCATTAAGTTACTCCGGCTTGGGAAACATGATGCACCGTGATACATGGAAGATATTACTCGCTTTAAGAGGACCTATCGCTATGATCCATGCATTTTGTTTCTCAGAAGTTATATACTGAAGTGTGTGGAACAAGTGGGAGAATGTTGGAATTTTAATTATTATATTAGTATATATTTAATTTTAAAAATATTCCATTAAGTGGCCCACATTTAAAGCCGATTTTGTAACCCACTAACCAATTCAGTAACGGCCCATTTAATAGGTAGTAACTGCCCAATTAATAGTCATAATTGTAATTCACCTCTGTGATGGCCAGAGGTTGAAATTCAGACGTGTATATTTTATAGTCCCTAAGTCTGCTCTCTCATGTACAAAAAAAACGCACACCATCTGCAGAAGAGAGAGTGAAGGCTTAGAAGATCCATAAAGCTTCTTCTTCAGAATAGCAATAGCTGGAGGTATGTAGATCCTATATTTAATTCCGCATTGATCTAATTGCTATTTAGTTGATCGGCATGATTAGATCGCCTATATTTCTAACATTCTCATCTAAGAAAACAAAAGCTTCCATCGACAACAAAAGTCCTCTCTCTCTCTCTCTCTCTGGCACTCCCTCCATGGGGACATTCCTGCATCGTACGTGTTGCAGAAACTGTTCTCCCTTTGCCGGCGGCTTAAAGGATTTCAGAACGCAAAGAGAAAAGTGTCCTTGCTCGCATAATTAGCAAAAGCAGATTTGGATGATATCTTGGACCCGAAATGACGAAAAACGGACGTTTGTAATTCTATTCTTCTCTGATCCAAATATTCAAATGCAAGATGGTAGAAGAATCAATGATGATATACAAATGTTGAGAATCACTTTGTGTCTTTTTCCATTATTTTTTTCGTCCTAACTCACACAATCATTATACCTTCCACAAAGAGAGTTCGAACCATAACATCACATTTTAATAAAATAACTTTAAATGAGTGTTTGGTGTCCGTTGGACGCAGAAGCAAGACGTACTCTTTTCAATAATTTAAACCTTATTTCTTGTAAAAGGCCATTCATTTTGGTCTCGATCAAAATTCTGCTTCTTGGGAAATTTTAAATTTTCCATTGCGTCTTCTAAAGAATTCAATTTTCATTCTCTTCCTTGAAAATGGTTTTCCAAGAATCCGATTTCATATCAGCCATCAAAGGAAAACCCAATTTTCATTTTCTTTTTGTGTTCTTTCATTAATTATGCCAAAATTAGATATTCATGACATATGAGGATCCTCATTCACTATGCCGCTCATCACTGTGATGAAATCAGGACTAAAGTTGTCAAACTCGCGAGTATAAGTACACTCATGAAAATAACGTAAATTCGTAAGAGTTTACTTTCACTATTAAATATGTATTAATAGTATATAATAAATAATTAAAATATAAAAAATATCAACAATTTGATTTAAATATATTTTAAATCCAAATAATTGAAATTAAATCCATCAATATTCAAAATTTACCTTATCTAATAAAGAAATTTCTATAAAACTCACATATGAAGTTACTGAGTATGATCAAATAAAAAAAGTTAACATGATTTTATAAGTTTGAAAGATAAAAATGGTAAACTCGATGTATAAACTCGTAAGTTTAACCGAGTTTACAACTGTCACGAGTTTACTAGTGACTCGACTCGATTTGGTAAACTAAAAACGTAAAACGGTAAACTCGAAGAGTCAACTCATGAGTTTGACAACAATGATCAGGAATATTCAATATATGATCAGGATGGTCTAAATTTAAAATTTTTAATCTATTAAAAAAATGCTAAAACATTAAAAAAATTCAATTGAATATTTGCCATACTCTCTAAGCTTAGATTCGAAGTTCACCGCATTGTGAAAGATAAACTCTTTCCACTAGACTCAAGCCTTATTGGTTCTCATCAAGAGCATAGAATGTGCTATTGCCTACTAGGGGTGTTCATGAGACCCAAATACTCACAATGCCTGTCCAAGCCCGACAAAAAAATGTCCAGCCTGGCCCTAAAAAATAACCCCATAAATCATTTGATCATCTTCGAGCCGGGCCAAATACTGGGTTGGCTAGGTAAGGTATGTTGCCTTGCCTATTTAGCCATGCCCAAAATGTGTATATAATTGCATTTAAAAAATATATATAATGTATATATAATTGAACAAGTATATACTTACCATTCAATTAGAATTTAATGAATAAAAATTCAATTAGAATTTAATGAATAAAAATATTTTGTATTTACTCAGCACATATGCATATTTTTTCATACACATATTTAATTAAGAAGAAGGTAGATTGAGTTTTTGAAAAGTAAATTATTATCAAATAATAAGAAAATAATCTCTATTGAATTAATTTGTTTTATTGGCCAATGAATTGAATCTAAATAATAAAATCTTAAAAGAACTCTGCCATAAAATATGTTTTTAAAATATTAAACTATACATTTTTTCTATATTTCTTTTTAATAGGGGTGTGCATGGGCAGGGTGAAGTCTTTGCCCGATGCCCTGCTCGAAATATTATTAGGCAGTAAAATGCATCCGGTGCTCGACCTTGCGTGATAGAAGCCTTGACATTTTTGGGCAGGGTAATTGTAATACCCTGATTTTAGTAAATCTGGAAGTTTTGAGATAAATGAAATTAACGAATATTTTGATAAAGCAAAATCATGAGCTTAAAACTGTTATAGAAAATTGTTATAATTATAGAGTAAATTGTCAAAAAAGTTACGGAAAATCGATGAAACGAATGACTAAAAATGATATAATGGTGATAAAAACAAATTAAAAATATTATGATAAATACGAAAGATCATGAAAAATTATGAGAAAAATATGGAAGTGTTATCCCTAATTATGAGAATTTAATAAATTATTTCAGAGGAAATAACATGAAGAAAAGTTTAAAAAGCATTTCAGAACCATAAAGTAACCTGATGAGGTAAACATTGTTAATATTTTACATAGGATATAAAATGACAAAGTCAGTATAAAAGTTTGCAAGATAACAATATACTGTAAAATTGGTAAAGATAAATATATGAAGAAACCTGATCCTAAAAAGATCACTAAATGAAGAAATTAGGTCTGATTAAGCCCTAACGAAGGTAGGGGTAAAACGAAATTTTGGTAAAAAAATATTATATTTTTAAAAAATGGAAAATATTATAGAAAAATAAATAAATCTGAATTTTTAAAAGAGGGGCGAAATTCTAAGTATTTTTAATTAAAAAGAATTGTTTAAATAATTAAAATGGTAATTAGAATAAAATAATAATATAATGCGGTGAGTCGAACATAAAGACCGGGGGAAAAGTTAGAAATAAATTCTACAGGTAAACCAGAGGTAAAAGTCTTTTCAGACTGATCAAATTAAGTACAAGTGAAATTCTACACGAAGAAAGAATTTACCAGGCGTCGATTCCGCAACCGAAAACCCTAATTTCAAATAAGACGAAAAGTTGATCGATAGAGTGGAGTCGATAGGCAAAGTGAGAACCTATAGAAACAATTGTGTCTTTTTAAACACGAGATTAAGTTAGGCAACAACCGGACGTTTTACGATTCGGTGAATTGTTGTCCGTTAGTTGGTTCTATCGGAAGCGATTTAAAGTAATCGGACGCGTTTGTCCGAATATCTTCCGACGCACCGGAGAATACCTGGATATGATCAAAAAGAGGATCAAAATATATAATATGAAAGAGGATGGAAAGATCTTTAAAGTTACACGCCGGATTTTTGAGTTTTCGCGAAATCGCGCGAAACGGACCGTCGGTAGCTTTATCGGCCGGAGGCCATAAAGCAAGAGCCATCATGGATGACAACTCATCCATTGACTTTAGGGCTCTTAGATTTCGATCTTGACCATGGATGGCCAAGAGTGTTTTGTCCTCAAAAATGCGATCCTACGGTCCATATTCGTCAAGACAAGTTCAAATTATTTACCGTTCGCCATCCGTCTCTTCTATAAATACCAAGCTCCTCTTCTTCATTTCTCACACCAAAAATCTGCCTCTTAGAGAGAAGTTAGAGAGAGAAGCTCTGGAGAAAGTCTCGAGCAAAGTCTCGGGTAAGTTCTTCGGTCCCTGGTCTTTAGTTTCGTAGTTCTTTCGGTAGATATAGTAGGAATGCTAGATTTATCTTTAATTTTTCAAGATAGTCTAGATATCATATTTAGGGGTAAATATGATATATATTTCGAAAATATGATGAGGGAAAAGATCTGTCAAAATTCTAGAGAGATAGAGCGAAAAACTGCTCGGCGAAATTCCGCCGATTAGGGGTTCGGGGGCAAAATGGTAATTTGTACCTAAAATGCCTGTTATGCTGCTAAAAGTTGTTAAATATTATCCTTATAGGATATCTGAGATAATCGTACACGCTGTCGAGCATTTGTTGTGCCGCCGTCACACCGCTTTTTTCCCGTCGGAAATTTACCGTTTTTCCGTAAAAGTTCCGTTGTACCGCCAAAAAGTACGTTCGCGTCTTTGTAACACTAACTCGATGGTTATTGTATGATTATATATGTTTGTTGTGTTCTGTTTGTTGTTGTAGCATACGTGGTTATGTTATATACACGGTTATGTCACATACGTGGTTATGTCACAAACGAGGTTATTATTCTTTGTATCATACGTGGTTATGTTACATACGTGGTTATTATCTTACATACGTGGTTATGTATTTTTAATCATACATCTGTTTGTGACTTTGTTGTATTGATTCTTTGTGTCGTGTATATGTAGTCGTATTTAAGCATGTAGGTTTAGCAGATTACGAGATCCAAATTGTAATTGGATCTCGCTCTTATCATAGCGTCGGGTTTGAAAGACTGGCTATCACCCAAGAGGGGGGTGAATTGGGTGTTTGATAAAAGTTTAGGAACTTTGAAATTCTTTTCGCAACTTGTTGAAAGCGGTTTGAATGACAATAATAATTGATAAAGCAACAGTCAATCATTCAAACATGTATGCACATTCGATATATATATGCTTTGGAAATATAAGAGATAAGGGAAGAGAATGTGCAACCGATTTATCTTGGTTCGGCCCAATCCTTGACCTACGTCCAGGTCCCAAGCTCCGCTTGAGATTTTCAATCCACTATCTTCTTTCAACTTGATTACACGATCTGTACTTGAAGTAATCCTCTCACTAGGATTCACTCTCCCTTACAACCGTAATCAATACACTTGCTTGATCACACACTCGTACTCGAAGTAATCCTCTCCCTAGGATTCACTCCTTACAAGCTGTAATCAACACAATGTGTTTCCCACTCAAGATCACCCAATCTTGAGTATCTCACAGATAGAATGATAGGATGTGTACTATAACTCTTCTCTCTCTCAGAAGTAGATGGATAAGCATTGAAGCACAATTACAAGTCATCTCACTCTCTATGATAAGCTATGTAAACATTAAGAACAGTAAATGATATGAGAATCGGAGTATTAACATCTTGAAGATGTCGGCTTGTGTCTGCGTTTTTCGCTCCGTGTACTCGTATTTCGTGTTGGAGTCTTCAAATCTTCATGTATTTATACTGGTTTGAAGCTTGTGACCGTTATAGATCCGTTCGAGACTTGGATCAATTCGAAATTCTAGCCGTTGGGTCCTTGAGTGCTGCGTATATAGTTTGTTGGGAACATTTGCGAGTCTTGAATATTTGAATATTGGCTCTTTCAAGAATGTCTCCCATGATGTTCAGCTTTTGTTGGTGGGAGCCTTGCATCGCCTTGAAGAGTGGTTGAGTTTCTTTCCGAGAAATCCAGTGTCATCCACTTACTTTTCGAAGATATAATAAAATAATACAAGTGGTTTATGAAGTTGCTTTATTTGACTCTAAAGCAAATTCAAATCTTCGAAATCTGAAGTTAAAGCAAATCAAGGATATTGGATATTCGAATCCATTAGAGATGAGAATTCAACTTTGTTTCTTCAAGAGTTTCATTGAATTCGATCTTCTTTCCTATTTCTGAAAATCTGCAGCAACCTTCATCTTCATGCTTTTGACAGATTTTGATTTATGTCAAGTTTGATGTAATCTCAAACTTTAATCACCTGAAACTTATACACAAATGATATAAGTGATGTTAAGAAGAGGTATGAATCATTTGAGTAATAATCTGGATGTTCTTGATCTGAAACAAATTTTAGTCGTGGTGATTTTTCTACGGGCAGGGCGAATACTCGAGTATTGATTTGGAAACTCGAGTATTGAGGTTGTTGAGTTACTCCATGTCGATGGAAACTAGCCGTTACAACTTCGTTTTTGAACTAGCGACGTATACTCGAGTATAGGGTTGGAAACTCGAGTATAGAGGTTGATTCGTAACTCCCGGTTCCTCTCGTCGATGGAAACTCGAGTATAGAATTTACATACTCGAGTATTGTAACTCCTTCAACACATAGTCAACTTTCGAGGGCCATATCTCCCTGGTATGAACTCCGTTTTGGTTGGTTCAACTCTTCATGGAAAGCTCTGTGAGTATACTTTCATATGCCACAGATTTCAGCTCAAACAGATTTTTAGTTTGTGATTTACACTCAAAACATTGAAGCTTGGTTTTCTGTGTGGCGTGGATTTATCTATCAACTTCCAAAAATCATACCTCTCTCATATGAACTCCTTTTGGTTTGAATTTTATATCACAATGACGTATTAGGAGTCGAGTTTCATATGCCACTGATTTCACTTCAATCCGATCTCTGGTTTGGAAGATATCATCAAATTACCAAACGTCGCCCATGCTGAACGTGAAACAGAGCTGATCACCGCTGTATACTCGAGTATAGACTTGCATACTCGAGTATGGACAGTCCAGAGGCACCAGAGATGCTAAAAACACTACATACTCGAGTATATACTTGGATACTCGGGTATTGCCAGTCCAGAGACGCCAGAGAGACTGAAAACACTCCTATACTCAAGTATAGATGAACATACTCGAGTATTGACTCCTATACTCGAGTATTGAGTTCCAAACTCGAGTATTCTCATCCAGAAGCTGATTTTTGCTGACTTTAGCTTCAAATTGAGTCATTCCAACTTCCATATAATCTTGGAGGCTTCTAGCATCAGTACAAGAACTTGAATAATGATATCTTCATTCCATTCAACAAGTTCTTCCTTTTTCCATCTCTCATCTTGATCATTCTTCATCATTCAACTTGGACTCACATTCTTTACGACTTCTACCTTCTTTAATATCCATAAGGTGATGAAGCTTCATTCCAAATTCTGCTATCATAGAGACTTCCGATATCACAAGAACTTGAATGTTGATATTCCTATTATATTGTGCAAGTTCTTTTGATAACATCTTTTTCTAGTCTCTTCTCTTCTTCTTGCTTATCCTCTAAAATCCATTGATAACTTCTTGCTTCCTTGACATTCGATATTCCAATTATATTGCAAGAGGTTCTTTCTTCAATCCCTTATCTCCTTTTTGATTATTCTCCATGATACAACTTGGACTAATCTACATTAAACATAGTAGTTAGTCAATGTAGGAGATAAATAAATTACTCAATCTTTTTGCTTTTAACAATGGCATCTATATAAGACATCATCAAAACTAATCATAACCAGCACTTTAAGTTATACATCAAGCTAAACTCGAGTATGAGTTTACATACTCGAGTATGGATCATACAGAGTCTATTCAAATACTTGCTTAAGTTTTTCTATACTCAAGTATACATTTCTAAACTCAAGTATAGGTCATACAGAAAGATTCAAAAGTTTTTGAACATAAGCATACTCAAGTATGTAGTCACACACTCAAGTATGAGACAAACAGAAATTATCCTTCTTTCCAAAATACTTTCAAACTCAAGTATGGACTTAAAATAGATTTCACAAAGTCTTTCAAAATTATTGCATACTCGAGTATGAGTGAACATACTCAAGTATAGGGCATACAGAAAGTTTTCACTTTTTCAAAGACTTGCAAACTCAAGTATATATACCAAAAACCAAGCTTCAATGTTTTGAGTGTAAATCACAAACTAAAAATCTGTTTGAGCTGAAATTTTTGGCATATGAAAGTATACTCACAGAGCTTTCCATGAAGAGTTGAACCAACCAAAACGGAGTTCATACCGGGAGATATGGCCCTCGAAAGTTGACTATGTGTTGAAGGAGTTACAATACTCGAGTATGTAAATTCTATACTCGAGTTTCCATCGACGAGAGAGGAACCAGGAGTTACGAATCAACCTCTATACTCGAGTTTCCAACCCTATACTCGAGTATACGTCGCTAGTTCAAAAAACGAAGTTGTAACGGCTAGTTTCCATCAGACATGGAGTAACTCAACAACCTCAATACTCGAGTTTCCAAATCAATACTCGAGTATTCGCCTCTGCTTCAGAAAAATCACCACGACTAAAATTTGTTTCGAGATCAAGAACATCCAGTTATTACTCAAATGATTCATACCTCTTCTTAACATCACTTATATCATTTGTGTATAAGTTTCGGTGATTAAAGTTTGAGATTACATCAAACTTGACATAAATCAAAATCATGTCAAAAGCATGAAGATGAAGGTTCTTTGCAGATTTTCAAAATAGGAAAGAAGATCGAATTCAATGAAACTCTTGAAGAAACAAAGTTGAATTCTCATCTCTAATGGATTCGAATATCCAATATCCTTGATTTGCTTTAACTTCGATTTCGAAGATTTGAATTTGCTTTAGAGTCAAATAAAGCAACTTCATAAACCACTTGTATTATTTTATTATATCTTCGACAAGTAAGTGGATGACGACTGGAAAGAAACTCAACCACTCTTCAAGGCGACAGCAAGGCTCCCACCAACAAAAGCTGAACATCATGGGAGACATTCTTGAAAGAGCCAATATTCAAATATTCAAGACTGCAAATGTTCCCAACAGCTATATGCAGCACTCAAGGACCCAACAGCTAGAATTTCGAATTGATCCAAGTCGAACGGATCTATAACGGTCACAAGCTTCAAACCAAAGTATAAATACATGAAGATTTGAAGACTCCAACACGAAATACGAGTACACGGAAACGGAAAAACGCGAGACACAAGGCGACATCTTCAAGATGTTAATACTCGATTCTCATATCATTTACTCTCTCGTTCTTAATGTTTACATAGCTTATCATAGAGAGTGAGATGACTTGTAATTGTGCTTCAATGCTTATCCATCTACTTCGAGAGAGAAGAGTTATAGTACACATCCTATCATTCTATCGTGAGATACTCAAGATTGGGTGATCTTGAGTGGGAAACACATTGTGTTGATTACGGCTTGTAAGGGGAGTGAATCCTAGGGAGAGGATTACTTCGAGTACGAGTGTGTGATCAAGCAAGTGTATTGATTACGGTTTGTAAGGGAGAGTGAATCCTAGTGAGAGGATTACTTCAAGTACGAGATCGTGTAATCAAGTTGAAAGAAGATAGTGGATTGAAAATCTCAAGCGGAGCTTGGGGGACCGGACGTAGGTCAAGGATTGGGCCGAACCAAGTATAAATCAGTTTGCACATTCTCTTCCCTTATCTCTTATATTTCCAGCATATATATATCGAATGTGCATACATGTTTGAATGATTGATTTGTTGCTTTATCAATTATTATTGTCATTCAAACTTGCTTTCAACAAGTTGCGAAAAGAATTTCAAAGTTCCTAAACTTTTATCAAACACCCAATTCACCCCCCCTCTTGGGTGATAGCCAGGTCTTTCATTTGGTATCAGAGCTAGGCTCTTGCTTAAAGGACTTAACCGTCTCAAGAGTTATCAATGGCTGATTTTGGGTGTTCCCTTGTTTTCGAAGGTTTTGATTATACCATTCCACCGTTCTTCAAAGATATCGATTTTTGGTTTTGGAAAGCTAGAATGACTAGTTTTATCAAAGCAACTGATTTTTATATGTGGAATGTTTTTACAAATGCTTTTGATTTCCAACCAAGAAAGGATTGGACGAAAAAAGAAATGAAGATGTTTTCATTAAACATTAGAGCAATGAAATTTCTTTACGGTGCATTGTGAAAAATGATTTTGAGAAAATCAAACTTTGTACTAGTGCTAAAAGTATTTGGGATACTCTTGATTCTATTTATGCTTCTAACATTTGTGTTGAAGTTGAAAGTGTTGAAAGTTCATCGAAATTACAAACGCACATTTATGGATGATGAACAAATGGAAGCGGCGAAATCGAGAATGCTTTCATGATCCTGTCAACACAAAAGAACAAGAGAAAAGGATTCCCAAGATGAGCTCATTGACGATTGTGATCAATCACTATCTAGAGATCAAGATGCACATAAGGTAAAGAATTCCAATTCTTCTTGTGTTGATAAGAAACATGATTTTGAACAATTGCATAAAATTGTTTTTCAACCAATTACCTTACTGTTTTGAAAAACAAACACATTTTCGAAAATGATCTTTGGAAAATCATATGGGAAGAATGAATGTTCAAATAAAGATTATTTGAAGTCTTACTTTCATTACCAACACAATACTTGCAAAAATGTTCATAATAAGCATTACTCTATTACTTGCAATTATTGTGGTAAATCTGTCATATTTCTTACACATGCTATATTAGAAGAAATTCTACTTGTGAGAAATAAATTTGTTTGGGTTCCTAAAGAACAATCAAGGTCCAATACTAACGAGTCAAGGACCCAAGTATAAGTGGGTACCAAAATGTCCATCTAGTGATTTAAGTGTGCGGGACAATTTGAAAATCAATGGACATAAGGGTACCGAGAAGATGAAGAAGAATCCAAGAGTTTCTCATGAACCTAAAAGGAAACTCACATCGCTAGGAGAACTTTGTGGAAAAGCCATTGCTTTGGAACTACAAGGTCAAATCATAAGAAGCAATGGATACAAGCAAGAAGAATACATTACGCCTCAAGAATGAACTACCATGAAGTTTCATTCAACTATCTTGAGGAGAATAAGAAAAGAAGGATCTCGCATGCTCTAAGGAAAAGATTCTTGCATTCGAACCATATAAGAAAGCATTGCTTGATCCCAAGACTAAATTCAAAATGACAAAGTATCAACGAATGATACATTGGGTGAGCGAATGCAATCCTTCAAGTACCTAAGGCTAAGGTATGCAAAGGTAAAACCTCCTATGCTATCATTTGAAATATTCATTGAGGTTTTATATCTTGTAGTCTTAGGAATGAGCATTGCAAATTGTATTTTTGGGTTCTCACATCCTGATCTATATTTTTGAAAGAGATTGCAATGTTCAACAAGCTTAATTCTTTATGCAATATATGATGATTTGAAAAGAAAGTATTTCTTTATGCATAAACTCATGATTAATTCACTATGCTTTGTTGTTAAATCGATAAGAGCATGTGAATTTAATTTTGTTTCCTACAAGCTAACGATGATTTGATCCAAGTAAGGTTGGATACCTAGAAAGAAAAAGATTTATAAGGTTTTGTAGGATCAGGAGAGAGCTTCTCAAGAATGTAACATAGAGAAATGATCCAAATCTTGAGAAAGCTGAACAAACTATGCTTGATGTTGATGGTGAGCATTGGAAAATGAGTTATCTACATCAATCCATCTCAATAAAGCAAGCTTCTATGAGGACAAGAGGAATTACGGTGATATCTAATTCTTACCTCATACTAATTATATGAAATTCATGTTTGGTTTGTTTTTAGTTAAGTTAAAACGTGTTGAAACTTATTGAATTTAAATCGAACTTTTTCAAAAACCAAACTTCAGTTTTCAGTTTGTCAAGTTTTTCTATGATTTTCAAACATTTTGCGAATACTCAAGTATGAGTATCTATACTCAAGTATAGACTTGCCGTAGAATTGCACAAATTTGATTAAACCGAACTATACTCAAGTATCCATGGATATACTCAAGTATAGTCCTCACGAGAGAGCACTCGAGTTTTACACCAAGCTACACTCGTATGAGTTTGCATACTCCGTATGGATCACACGAAACTACTTGAATATTTGCTTAAGTCTTCTATACTCAAGTGTACATATGCATACTCAAGTATAAGTCATACAGAAATATACTAAAGTTTTGAACTTAAGCATACTCGAGTATGTAGTCACAAACTCGAGTATGATACAAACAGAAAGAAATCTTTCTTTCCCAAAAACTTTGAAAACTCAAGTATGACTTTGTATACTCAAGTATGGATTTGAAACAGATTTCACAAAACCTTTCAAAATTATTGCATACTCGAGTATGGCTGTACACACTCAAGTATAGGACATACATAAAGTTCTTTCTTTTTGAAAAACTTACATACTCAAGTATAGATCTACATACTCAAGTATAGAGACTTTGGACTTAAACTTATTTTCATATTAAAAGTTTCACACTCAAGTATGGAATGACAAACTCGAGTATGACTTTCACTTTAAAGATATAGACCAAAGCTTAAGTCACGATGATGCTCTTCTCGAAAGAATCATACTCAAGTATCACTCTTTATACTCAAGTATAGACATTAGTGCACGAGTGACACACTCAAGTATATAATAACATACTCAAGTATGAGTCGCAGAGTTTGAAATTCAAATCTGACGAATTTGTAAAATCTCCATGATTGACTCCAATACTCCATATCATCAATCACTAATATTTCTAACTATGTTTAATCAATTTGTTAGTGAATTTTTGATGATCAAACATGTGAATTTGTGCATAACTTTCTGAGTTTATATCTTTTTGAAATGCACAACTCTAAAATCATGTCGGATTTCAATTCACTCTGTTTTGTGAAAAATGCATACAAATGTTTTGAAAACATATCCATACTTTGATTGCATTTAAATGATGTTTCAAATTGGAAGTTAATATTGTATATTGAAGGTTAGCTATGCTTCAAATTTGTTAAGTTGAGTCTTTCCTATCATTCACATATTGACCTTTGGTATTCAATATGATGCTTGAACTCCTCATTCTTAATTCTCAATCAAGATAGATCTTATATCTAACAAGTTGATTATCTATATGAGTTTCAAGCTTATCTCCAGAAAAGAATTCAATTTGTGAAAATCCTATGCATATTGAATAAACTTTTATTAGTCAAGTTACTCAAATATACATTTATCTTCATCCATTTCTCGAGTAACTATATTTATATTCTTGCCTTGAATATTCATGTACTTCAAGACTCTATTCTAAAAGGCAAGATTATCTCTTAGACAATAGCAAAGTCATTGTGCTCATATACTTCATATGCAAAGCATGTTTCGAAAATGCTCTACCTTCATGACTTTTGCTTTTGAGAAAATTCTTCAACATGTTAACTTCAATGTTCAACATGTTCTCCAAAACTCAAGCATTCGATATATTCGATATATTGACTTCCATCATGTTTTAAAATGAACATTGTTTTCAAGCATGTTTCAAAAATGAATCTTTCATTCATGAAAATTTTGATTTCATTATGCATTATCATATTTTGAAAGAACATTCAAGATTTGAAACACTTTGCATATTTCATTATCATTCTTGAAAAATCGAGTTCACTCATAAACTCGTGAATTGATAAATGTTTATCTTTATGGATAAGATTTTCTATGCTCTTTGATCAAACTTACATGCATTTTATCAATGACATCTTTTCTGCATAAAAAGTGTATTTACAAAGTGTCATTTAAAATTAACATTCTTGATATCATTTAGTTGTTACCCTATTTTGATTCATTGGCTTGAATTTACTTGATTGGGTAAAACTATGTTTTGATCTTTGATTGCTATACTCTTTGTTCCAATATCATATTGTTAAATTATATGAGCTTAAGAGTTGTCATGTCTAATCGAGTTGTGGACTCAAGAATCATTGAGTACCAAAGAACATATATTTTTGCGGGAGTTGACCAAATTGTTCTGTTGTTGAATACAAAGAACATAGGCAAACAGAATAGACCATTTCGGTGGCTATGTCGCAAATTTTGTGATATCACTTGAATGACATCCCATCACTAGCAAGAGGCTTAGACCAAGTGATAAGGAGCATATTAGCTTGATGAGAAGCTATGAGCGAGAAACTAATTTTGAATTCTTATTCAAAGCTCATTTGGGATTTCGGCTTCTAAGATGCATTGAACAATTGATAATTGCTATCTAGTAATGCATCTATGGACTACATAGGATTATAACTTGAGTTACTCAAGGGAGGTATTGTATTATGCATATGTCATAATCATGCTAGGCTAACTTGATTTCATTCATTCCATCTCATTTTATGAAGTTTATCCTAAGCAAACTCATTTTTTAAAATGATCCTTATGCTTTAAAACTCTTTTATCATCATAAAAGGCATAAGTGATTTCTTCATACCAATTTCAAGTCCATCCTTGTGTACTTGAAAGTTCTTAATTCGAGATACCATGTTATGTCTATTGGAGTTAGATGAATTCCAGACCTCATAACACTTGGTATCACATCATTATTTGGTATCATTAAAAGGAGCTTCACTTTTCGGTCATGCATTCATTAAGGGGGAGCTTCACATTCATATGTGTTTTATATTTTAAAAGCTCATCTCCTTTATTTGAAGAAAACCTTTTAAGCATACTCATCTGCATTCACTATCTTTTATTAGTTTTGATGATGAGTTGATATCATATTGTCCTTTCATTATTTTTATTTGAAAATATCACTTAGAAAGGAATACTTTGATATTTGGTTACACTAACAAATCTCTTCGCAAAGAAAGCTTTTCAATTTGGTGCGAAACTTTTGTTATGTGTTACAACTTTCCTTAATGTACTACAAGGAGAAACTATTAATTTTGAGGAAAGATGCTTTGACAATCAATCGAGATTTGCTTTACAAAGAATGAGGAACACCTCTTGGAACAAGCTGAGATATGTTCAAAGGCTGTTCGAGCACATCATAGATCTCAAAGCTAGCAAATGGACTCCACGGATGGATCATCAATTTGCGGAAACCAACATGAGCATTTCTAATCTCTATCTTTTTATATTCGAGTAGAAATGTTGCACATGTTTGGTATCTATATGCTTTAAGTGTGAAAGATGTTTTGAAAACCTCTTCAAATTCTTTTAAATTTGTTTTCATAAAAACATTCCAAATTACTTCATATTTAGAAAGAAAACAATCGGGAGAGGAAATCGGTTCTTTGACTCTTTCTAATCTGGTTTTTATATTTGTCTCTCTAAGCATTTCTTCTTTGCTTCAACTTTTTGCTAATGACAAATAAGGGGGAGAGAAATGGCAAGAAAAATATGTTGGGTTTAATGGAATTTCATATTCATACATATTTTTCTTAAAGTATTTGCCATCATCAAAAAGGGGAGAATGTTGGTTATGATTAGTTTTGATGATGTCTTATATAGATGCCATTGTTAAAAGCAAAAAGATTGAGTAATTTATTTATCTCCTACATTGACTAACTACTATGTTTAATGTAGATTAGTCCAAGTTGTATCATGGAGAATAATCAAAAAGGAGATAAGGGATTGAAGAAAGAACCTCTTGCAATATAATTGGAATATCGAAATGTCAAGGAAGCAAGAAGTTATCAATGGATTTTAGAGGATAAGCAAGAAGAAGAAAGAGACTAGAAAAAGATGTTATCAAAAGAACTTGCACAATATAATAGGAATATCAACATTCAAGTTCTTGTGATCGGAAGTCTCTATGATAGCGAGAATTTGGAATGAAGCTTCATCACCTTATGGATATTAAAGAAGGTAGAAGTTTGTAAAGAATGTGAGTCCAAGTTGAATGATGAAGAATGATCAAGATGAGAGATGGAAAAAGGAAGAACTTGTTGAATGGAATGAAGATATCATTATTCAAGTTCTTGTCGATGCTAGAAGCCTCCAAGATTATATGGAAGTTGGAATGACTCAATTTGAAGCTAAAGTCAGCAAAAATCAGCTTCGGATGAGAATACTCGAGTTTGGAACTCAATACTCGAGTATAGGAGTCAATACTCGAGTATGTTCATCTATACTTGAGTATAGGAGTGTTTTCGATCTCTCGCGTCTACGATCGGCAATACCCGAGTATCCAAGTATATACTCGAGTATGTAGTGTTTTTAGCATCTCTGGTGCCTCTGGACTGTCCATACTCGAGTATGCAAGTCTATACTCGAGTATACAGCGGTGATCAGCTCTGTTGTTTCATTGAATTCGATCTTCTTTCCTATTTCTGAAAATCTGCAGCAACCTTCATCTTCATGCTTTTGACAGATTTTGATTTATGTCAAGTTTGATGTAATCTCAAACTTTAATCACTCGAAACTTATACACAAATGATATAAGTGATGTTAAGAAGAGGTATGAATCATTTGAGTAATAATCTGGATGTTCTTGATCCGAAACAAATTTTAGTCGTGGTGATTTTTCCGAGCGAGAGCGAATACTCGAGTATTGATTTGGAAACTCGAGTATTGAGGTTGTTGAGTTACTCCATGTCTGATGGAAACTAGCCGTTACAACTTCGTTTTTTGAACTAGCGACGTATACTCGAGTATAGGGTTGGAAACTCGAGTATAGAGGTTGATTCGTAACTCCTGGTTCCTCTCTCATCGATGGAAACTCGAGTATAGAATTTACATACTCGAGTATTGTAACTCCTTCAACACATAGTCAACTTTCGAGGGCCATATCTCCCTGGTATGAACTCCGTTTTGGTTGGTTCAACTCTTCATGGAAAGCTCTGTGAGTATACTTTCATATGCCACAAATTTCAGCTCAAACAGATTTTTAGTTTGTGATTTACACTCAAAACATTGAAGCTTGGTTTTACGTGTGGCGTGGATTTATCTATCAACTTCCACAAATCATACCTCTCTCATATGAACTCCTTTTGGTTTGAATTTTATATCACAATGACGTATTAGAGTCGAGTTTCATATGCCACTGATTTCACTTCAATCCGATCTCTGGTTTGGAAGATATCATCAAATTACCAAACGTCGCCCATGCCGAACGTGAAACAGCTGATCACCGTCGTATACTCGAGTATAGACTTGCATACTCGAGTATGGATGTCGTCGGCACCCGAGAGATGCTAAAAACACTACATACTCGAGTATATACTTGGATACTCGGGTATTGCCGATCCCGAGACGCCAGAGAGACGAAAACACTCCTATACTCAAGTATAGATGAACATACTCGAGTATTGACTCCTATACTCGAGTATTGAGTTCCAAACTCGAGTATTCTCATCCGAGAAGCTGATTTTTGCTGACTTTAGCTTCAATTGAGTCATTCCAACTTCCATATAATCTTGGAGGCTTCTAGCATCAGTACAAGAACTTGAATAATGATATCTTCATTCCATTCAACAAGTTCTTCCTTTTTCCATCTCTCATCTTGATCATTCTTCATCATTCAACTTGGACTCACATTCTTTACAGCTTCTACCTTCTTTAATATCCATAAGGTGATGAAGCTTCATTCCAAATTCTGCTATCATAGAGACTTCCGCATCACAAGAACTTGAATGTTGATATTCCTATTATATTGTGCAAGTTCTTTTGATAACATCTTTTTCTAGTCTCTTCTCTTCTTCTTGCTTATCCTCTAAAATCCATTGATAACTTCTTGCTTCCTTGACATTCGATATTCCAATTATATTGCAAGAGGTTCTTTCTTCAATCCCTTATCTCCTTTTTGATTATTCTCCATGATACAACTTGGACTAATCTACATTAAACATAGTAGTTAGTCAATGTAGGAGATAAATAAATTACTCAATCTTTTTGCTTTTAACAATGGCATCTATATAAGACATCATCAAAACTAATCATAACCAACAAGGTTCAGGAGAACCGAGAACCGAGGAGAAAGGCGAGCAGGCCGCACAGAGACCCGGCTGAAGACTTTCTTATGTTGTTATTCATTTTTGAAAACTCTCGGTCAATGTACCGCTTCTGTAAATCAGACAGACTTACGGCATTTTTAATATATGTATCAGTCACTCAATCGCTCCGATGCTCTACTCTGATGAAAAAAAAATATACTGCTTTTGGAATTGGGATGTTACAGTAATAATGGTCTGAGCAGGGCGGGATTCCCTCCCCAAATGGTGATATTCTGGCACACCTTATATGGAAAAAACAACTTCAATCATATTTGATAAACAATATTGTAAACTACACATGTAATCCATAATTCTAAACTTTGAGTAATATTCCAAATTAAGTCTACAACTTAAGTCTTGGAATTAAAAAGACTACTAAATGTCTTAACAAATAGTCAAATATCTATACGTGAAGAATTAATAACATCCATAATCCATTAAATACAAGACATCAAAAAATTGTAATTAAAACCTTGTAGTCATCCAAAACTCCAAGTGTGGTTGCGTCAAGGCCCCAAATTGTCAATAAGATGAAGCATATGGAATTACCCACAAGAAAGCAAAAAAGAAAGTGTATGATTACATATATAAGTAACAAGTAATTGTAGGCTCTTAGTAATATAAGTATATAAACTATTGTATAAAAAATAATGTAAGTATAGAGTATCAGTAAATATATAATATAGTATAATATAAGTGATTGTTATATAATGTCATATTAGTAAATATATAAATTAAAGCTTACTTACAAACTAATGATAAATGGATTTATTAGAGTATTAGTAAATATACAATATAATATAAGTATATAAACTATTAGATAAAAACACATTTATATCAAATACAATAATATATATACTTACCCGGCAGGGCCAAATGGGCAAGGTGGCATACCTTGCCTGATGCCTGGCCCTGCCCCTAAAAATGTCCAACTCGATTATGCTCAATTTTTTTTAGGGCAACTTCTTTTTGGGTTGGGCAGGGTGATTTTTCGTTGGGCGGGCGCGTTGGGCTCCTGGGCTTCATGAACACCCCTACTTTTTAATACTTTATTATTTTCAATTTTAGGAAGATTTTTGGGCACACAAGCCCGCCCTACTTGAAATTACTCGGGCTTTCTTTCGGAGTGAACATCAGGCATGATTTGTTCCCTTCCCAGCCTACCCATGAACACCCCTACAGTGCCTACTGAGATATTTGGGCTTTGTGCTGAGAATGATATAATTGATGGTGGACAGATTAACCCACGAGAGGCCCAATACAAGGCCCAAATGAACACAAAAAAACGGCCAAGGGAGAAGCCAAACGACATCGTCACTGGTCCCGATGTCACATCGCAAGCGCGCCTCCTCACGTGGCCCCATTCCCACTGTAACGTTTTGTTTATTGCTTCTTCTTCTACGAGATTCTCTTCCACGAGATCCCATACCTCTCCAACGTCTCTCTGTTTCTCTTTTGCTGTTATTGTAGCCGTTATGTTGACCCCTTCACCTCCTCCTCCTCCATTCCTTTATAATCCTCCTCATCTCTTTCTTTCTCTTCAATCTCTCACTCACTCTTTCTATCTCTCTCTTCATTATACTCCTCTTTAATCATACCCTCATCAGTATCGGAATCAGTACTTTCGTTGATTCTGCTCAACCATGGCTAAAGTCGGTGGTCTCTTTTTCCTTCTGCTTTTATCTCTCACTTCAGGTTCGATTCTTTTCGTTAGTTCCCTTCGCTTTTCAATTTTCATGTACCTTTACTATTTTCGACTTGGCTTTTGAATCAGTTCGTGTTTTGGGAGTTTGTTATGTGTTTGTTGTAATAATTTGATAACTTTTCTCCAGAATTCTGCCCTTTTGTACTTTATATTTGCGATTCCATGTCCTCAAAACCTGTTTTGGATTCAATTGACGAGCTTCGATGCTCAAAATGATTTCAATTTAGTGTTTGTTTTCAGATCTGCGCTGGCTGGCATCTCATAATTCTCACAGATTGTAATACCAAAATAGAAATTCCTATCTCAACTTCTGCGTTTATAAATGAAATCGCATTGATTTTTCTTATCTCCTTTATAGCATTGCTTCCATTAAAAGCTGAGAACTGATCTTTGACTTTTTCACTCTTTACCGTGGTTCCTAAAATCATTTTGGAAAATTTCGATGAACTGAACTTATTTTTCATTTTTCTTTTGACACTTGCAGAAGGAAATGTGATGACATCCAATGCCAATGGGCTGGTAAGTAATTGTAATTAAAATCCAAAGTTGCCTGAAAATTGGAACAATTTTAATTTCGTTTCATTAGCCTAAAACTAAATAAAAAAATATCACCTCGGATCTCGTAATGTGTATGGTGAAAGATCAAGTGAACAGAGTTAGACAACCAGATTAGGTCAATTATAAGGATAATTCCATTAGATTTAGATCCTTTTGAGAAAATACGCTTGATTTACTCACAATTAAAGATGAAGTGACTAATTTTGCAAGTCTGTGTTGTGAGTGATGTTGATGATGATTATAAGGTGTATGTGATGGAATAAATAACAGAGAACCTGGTGTGTGGCAAGGCCTTCATCAGATCAAGCAACTCTTCTAGCAAATATCAATTATGCGTGCTCTCAAGTTGATTGTCGGATTCTGCAAAGAGGGTGTCCCTGTTCCACACCTGATAGTCTCATCAACCATGCCTCCATAGCCATGAACCTCTACTTTCAGGCCAGGGGAAGAAACCACTGGAATTGTGACTTCCGAGGCTCTGGCCTCATTGTCATCACCGATCCAAGTAAGTCATGTATATATACACCACACTTGTTACTTATTGTAGGTCCCTTTCAGAATAATAAATGCGATTTTACAATGTTGCCTCTATTAACTAATGAACAAAAATTTGACCCAAAAAAAAAAAAAACTAATGAACAAAAAGAATTTATTCTTGTTAACTCTCGAAACCTTTTATGCACGACGGTAAAATTGAAAATTTAACCTCTAATTAGTGAGTTAACTAATTCTCTTTGATATGTGAGTTAGCTGATTGAGACTTCTAAATAAAACCAAAGTGGTGTGTGTGTATCTACACATTTCCTCAGATTTGGGTTTAAATGACTATTGTGTTGAGAGTGATTTGCAAGAGTTGTGAGGCACGCTTGAGTTTCATCGCTCTTTTTATTTCTGTTTAGCTTGATTTTGTGGGGGTTGGATTAATTAATTTGTCTGTGGAACATTGTTGTTATCTTGGAATTTTGCAGGTTATGGGAACTGCATTTATGCATGAAGGTGGGATAACAAACAAGAGCATTGCTGAGTTGAGCGTTTGTTAGTTTCCCCAATATGTAGTTATTAAAATTATGTATTCAACTGAGTTGGAGTTGCGTATCATGAGCTGGTCTGTTCATATTTCAATTTGCATTTTTTATCCAATCATGTTTGCTCATTTTGGTCTACAGAAAGATTTTGAGTTTTTTTTTTTTTTTTAAAAAAATCTATTTAAAGTGTCATGGAGTGAATCTCCTCAGAAATTCTTAGACTTAGTCCAAAGTAGCTACAGGTCTTACCATGTCAAAGTTATCTCAAGGCTCTCTCTTTAGTCGAATAGACCACATTAGGACCTTTACTTGTAGATTCCCAGACTAAACCACATAGTTCATGAAAGAAATTGATCCTTAGGATCATGCCAAATTCATTTTGATGCACAGGATCCTTAGCTGAGGCAAGTATCGAATATACTAGAATCTTTGGAGAAATAAGAGAAAAGCTATAAGAAGATAAAGCTTTCAGAAGATAAAGAACTTAAAAGCAAGTCATATTGGAAATACTTTTTTTTGATTGATAAGAGTTTCTTATAACATTTGATGTTCCTTATGTGAGTGAGGATCATCGTTATAGATCATCGTTATATAGACTCTTGGACATACAACACGACACGAAAGACTACAATTATTACATGCTAGTTGTAAAGTAAAGCACACATGACTAATAGTACAATTATTAAAGTAGTCACACTCTGCAAAACTAAAAGTAGACACAACTTTAATAAAATAGACACAAATTTTTATAATACAGATCACATGATGATGTGACGAGAGAGCATTGTCAGATTATCATCTTGACTTGCAGATAGGCTCATGACTTTGTGATAAGTTTAAGTCATCATCATCTTCATTGTCGTCTTATGGTTGACACTCTTTGAGAACAATATTTTGGGTATGGATCCTAGGAGAATGGGCAACCCCAAAGGTCTTGTGAGTGGGATTGTCTGAGAATTGGGCTGGTCCTGGGAACTTGTTGGGCCTTGTAACTTATTGACAAGGAGGTGGAGCCAAAAAGATAGATTTCTTTTGGCTACTGGTTAGACTTGTTCCAGATTTTCTGGGTTAAATCCTAGTGGAAAAAAACCTAATTCTCCTAATTTTTTGAAAACTCACAAGACCCTTAGGGTGGCCCATTCTCTCAGGAGATCCATACCCAGAATATTGTTCTCAAGGAGTGTTGGTAGAAGACGATAATGAAGATGATGACGACTTAAACTTATCACCAAGTCATGAGCCCATTCGCAAGTCATGATGGTAATCTGACAATACTCTCTCGTCACATCATCACATGGTCTGTATTACAAAAAGTCGTGTCTACTTTATTAAAGTTGTGTCTAATTTTATTTTTGCAGAGTGTGTTTGCTTTAATAATTGTACTATTAGTCATGTATGCTTTACTTTATAGCTAGCCTGTAATAATTGTAATATGTCGTGTTGTATGTCTAAGAGTAGATATAACGATATATAACGATGCTCCTCACTCACATAAATAACATCAAATGTTGTAAGAAACTCTAATCAATAAGAAAGAGTGTTTCCAATATAACTTGCTTCTAAGTTCTTTATCTTTTGAACACTCTATCTTCTTATAACTTTTCTCTTATCTCTGGACACTTGTTTTTGAAATGGGAAGAGGATTCTCTCCTCATCTTTTTTCTCATTTTCCCTCATTAGTCCATCTGGGCCATTGATTGGGGAGATGAGAGAAAGGTTAAAGTGGTATTGTGATTGATTGGATGGATATGATTTAGAGATAATGAAGGATAATGAGAAAGAGATTATGAGAGAAACTCAACCCGTTTCAACTGAGGATCCTATGTATCAAAATGAATTTGACATGATCCTAAGTATCAAGTTCTTTCATGAATTATATGGTTTAGCCTGGGTATCTACAATTTGAGGTCTTAATAGTCTATTCAGTTAAGGAGGTCCTAATTTGAGATAACTTTGACATGGTAAGACCGGTAGCTATTTTGGATTGAGACTTAGAATTCTTGAGGAGAATATTAGGCCTTTTGCTTGATATTTTGTGCTACAATTGTAAGTATTTTTATAGGCTCAAATTTGATTAAGAATATAAAGGATTGTTGTTTCTTTGAATAAATCTATTTTTTGAAATTTGAACTTGTATTCTTTAGCTTCCAAGACTGAGGGTGCTTATCACTTAAAAACAAAAAGTTGGAATTCTTTGCTTAACATTTAAAATGGATTGGAAGGTATGCTTGGAGAGAGAATCCAAATAAAAGAAAGGAAAATAAAAATAAAGGACATAGAGAAAATAATATTTATTATAAAGGACTATAAAAATTGTAACTACTTAGAAGGACTAAACATTATAATATAAAAATTTAAGATTACTAAATTGCCCTAATCAAACCTCGTGTATTGTATTCATAATTAAAAAACAACTAAAATTAAAACTAAAATTTCCCATAATAATATGATCATATCTATCTCTCTCTCTCCTTTTTTTTTAATTTTTTTAATATTATTTTTTTAAAATTTTATTTTTCATCAATTTATAATCAAGTTGCCTATTTTTCATCATATATTATCAACGTAATATCAATTAAGCTATTTTTTAAAAAAAAAATTAAACTCATTTTATATTTTTCAGGATATAATAGATTGTTTTTTAAAATTTTTATTAACATTACATGAATTTTTTAACCCATATATTGCTTCCAAAACAAGAATAAATCATACAAACTTTATTGGTCTAACATATATGCTAAATTATACAAGACCTTGAATTTTATTAAAATTATATAATTCCAATTTTAATTAAAATTTTTTAATTGATTTTTTTTTTTTTTTTAATTTGTAAAAATTGAAGAATTTCATAGATATATATTCAAGTTGTGAGAAATGAAAATTGAGAAAACTATTGTTTAATATAAGGGAAAATTATAATAAATGACCTAAGAAAAATAATATTTATTAAGAAGGATCAGAAAAATGCTAATGATTTTGAAGG
This sequence comes from Acacia melanoxylon, assembly GCA_019022615.1. NCBI lineage: Eukaryota > Viridiplantae > Streptophyta > Magnoliopsida > Fabales > Fabaceae > Acacia > Acacia melanoxylon. Next base: position 6,875,736 of record JAFJYJ010000012.1, on the reverse strand, counting down.
ACCATAAATTAAAACATTAAAATAAGGCCATATGTGCAAATCCTGTTCATCATGTCATCGAACAACGTGGGGGGGGGGGTTTAAAAAAAACACCAGACACTTTAAGATGATGCATGAAGCCCCCTAGAAAGACTGAAGTACCCTTGGCCAGGTTTCCTATATTTTGTTTAATAAGGCCATATGTGCAAATCCCGTTCATCATGTCATCAAACAACGTGGGGTTTTTTTAAATAAAAAAAACACTTGACACTTTAAGATGATGCGCGAAGCGAAGGAGAACCCTTCCCAATGCATCATGTAATGAGTGTTTTGTTCAGTTACAGGCTTTTGACTCCAATTCCCCATCACTTTGGGATTAAATCCCCAAATTAAAATTATTGACAGATCCTCACCATCCACAATCTTCAGCCCTTGCAACTCCATGACAAACTATGATGTTGCCACCTAAGGAAGAGGATTCTCTCATCATCTTTTTTCCATATCCCTCATATCCCTCATCTGAGTTATTGATTGGGAAGATGAGAGAAAAGTTGAAGTAATAATGTGACTTTTAGATTGATTGGACGAATATAATTTATATATTATGAGGAATGATGAGAAAACTCAACCCTTTATCCTATTAAGAAACTTTGACCCAAATAGAGAAATAGATGGCGGGCATGATTCTAATAGGTGCTTGGACGGTCCTTATGTTTAATGTTTCTTGCTCTTACCAAATCTTGTTCCTGGAAGAGGGGTAGGAGACAAGGTAGGCAGAGATGCAACGGTTGACGGTGGCTGGAGATGCGATAGTGGTCGGTGGCTGGGAACAAGGCTGAAGAGGAAGCGATAGTCTTGGTGAATGGAATAAAGATAACTGTTTGGTGCAGTAGAGACGCTAAAAGAGGAAGCGACATTCTGGGTGAATGGAATAAAGATTGCCGACGAGGATGAGAATGAAGGTTGCCAGCATTAATGGTGGAGTTGGTAGAGGTGACGCAAAGTGAAAAGCATCGTCGTTCCTCTTCTGAAAGTGTTGATGGCTACATTTAATTGGAGAAAATATAAAAATCTTGGCTTATGGCAATTTAGTCTTTCTATGTGAATGTTTAAATTTTTTATCCTTCAAAATAATTACTATTTTTATGGTCCTTCTTAATACATGTTATTTTTCTTAGTTTTAAAAATAGAATATGGAAGATAATAGAGGAGTGAATGCAAAAGATTTTGTTAGGGGCATTTTAGTACTCTTAATTTTATATTTTTATATTTGATCTTTCTAAATAATTATAATTTTTATGGTCATTCTCTATAAATATCTTTTCTTTTAGGCCATTCATTCTAATTTTCCTACAAGAGAAAGAGAGGATACGTGGAAGGAATAATAAAATAAGTGACCAACATACATTAGGAGCAAGTAGTAAGAGACTTGCTCTCCTTAACCACGTTACATTTTCGGTTCGAGGCATGGGCATTGTCACACCCAACGTGGTGCCGACATTCTTTACCTTAATCTTACTCAGTAGTATAACAAAATTAGAAATAGTTCGTTATACTGATACAGTGGAAATTAAATTTTGATTACATAATAGGGGGTACTCCCAGAGTTTATACCCCTTTACATTCATTTATAGATAGTGAAACTTAAAAAAAATTATACACTGTCGTCCCTCAGTTCTTCAACTGTCCTTTTGCTAGGCCACCTTCAAGCAACGCTCCTTCTTATGCAACACTTCTCTCTTGTGTTCACTTGCCTATTGATTGGTAGTGGAGGGTGAGATTCTGATGAATCCCAATAGTAGACAATACCATACAATGCATGCAAGATAAATGTTAATGTATGATATACTTGTCTTGCACAAGCTCATGTTAACATAATGACATATCTGCATGCTCAATGCTTTATGCATCATACTCATGGCCATAGCATAATCATAAACATAGCTTCAATCATTCAAGTATGTTAAACATATCAAGCAAGTATAGCAATCAAACATATAAATACAAACAATTATATCAAATACATGCAAGTAAGGTAAGCCTACTACCATTAAGGTATACTATCTTACTCGGGTTCATCTTTCGTCAATCACCAAGATTGCTTGAAGTTCTTTCATTCTCCTTCTGACCCTAAGGACATAATCATACCTTTAGAACCAGAGAAAATGAATATTAACAAAAGTTATATTAACATTATAATTTTTACCCCTTATTTTCCTTACTTTTGGACTTAACCTTAAATTCTCAGAATTTTCATTAAACTTTAAAAATTCATAATTAAATGCAAAAAAAAAAAAATCATTTTAATGTGTAGTCAACTCTCACGTGTTCCTAGGTAAGTCCAATTTCACAGAAAAATGATGCTAAAGGTCATAACTTGTCAATCCATTCCCAGTTTTTATGTTTTTCCTGATTGTCCACTAAGTTTCCAGAATTCATGGCTTATCTTTAAAAATTCATATATGGAGTTATAGATGTCCAATTTAGGTGGTTCAAAAACCTATGAACTTATTAATTCTAGTGTTTGGAAAAATTGGTTCCAACATTTAATCATAAGTAAATAATTCTTAGATCCCAAAAACATCCACACTGTCCAGATTGGTTTCCAGAACTCAGGGTCATTTTGTACAATTTATTTATCTTTGACCAGAGCTTAGAAAAATACAAAATACCCACCATTTTAAAGATATGCATGTCCTCTATCTTATGGAATATTTTCATAATTGTTAGAGGACTTTTACTTAGTCAAACCACACAGACAAGCTACTGACCTCAGGATTTCCAAAACTGACAGTTTTAACTTTTTGAAAGAGCTTGTTATTTTTTGTTCAAAAATCCTTTTAAAAATTTATTCACCAACATATTCCCACTCCATTTTCAGTGGGAAACACGATGGTGACATCATATTTTTGAAATTCGTTTTATTTCTTTGAGTTTACCCTAGATTATGAAATCTGGGTTTAATACTAAAACTTCCAAAATTTCATAAAAGTGTTTAGAATCTTACCACAAGTATTGCTCTAGCTCTGTGGGTTCTCTTACTTCACTTTTCCTCTTCTTCCTTCGGCCTAGAATCCAGAAACAACCCTTGCATGTGAGTTTAACTCACCAAATTTAACATGCAAGAAGATTTTAGCAACTTACCTTCTTCTTGCTTCAAACCATGAAGCTTTTCTTAAGTATGAGGTTGATGATGATGATGGTGGTGGAGATGGAGAAGAGGATCATGGTGGATGGAGGAGGAGGGATGGATTATTGGAAATTGTTGAAGTGTTGAAGAGAGGGGGAGAGGATGGTTTGGGAGTTGGGAAGGGAGAGAAAAAATCAGAAATGGGGGAGGGGGAGTGTGTATGCGTGTAAATGAGAGGGAGGATGGAAGCAATCTGATTTTAGGTGTGTGTGTTTGGGCCGAATGGGCTGAGGGTGTATGGGCTTGTGTGTGCGTTTTTGGGTTTGAGTGTATATATTGTCTTGGGCTTAAAAGTGTGTGTTGTTTTTGGGTTTGAGCGTGTGTGTTTGTTGACCATAATTCATGAACCCAGTTACCATAAGGAACATATCGTGAATATCTATGAATATTTTTGTTTTGTTTCTTTCTCTTGTTTGAGACAAGTTATGAATATTGAATATCAATCTTTTACAGTGAAAATAATATTGAGCCATAATTTTTATCAAAAAAATAAAAATAAAATACTGAGCCATAATTTATCCCTTGTAAATATTCTTTGAATTTATTCTTTCCTAGATAAATTTTTTTGGGCCATAAAATATTATCTCCAAAATATTTAGGCCCAAAAATTATCCCTAACTATTTTCCTTTAATTTATAGGAAAATATGCCTTAATTTCTAAATATTACCTTTATAATTTATCAAGGCTAAATTTCCCCCCAAAAAAAAAAAAAATCTCATATAATATTTTTAATTCCCAAAATCCAAAATTTGGGATGTTACAGGAATGGAGAAAATGGTGTTAGGAGCTCTTCCCCGACCGTGGGCCCAACACGAGGCGAATTTTGATTAGTCGGAATTGAAGGTTCCGGTGAACCAGGTGGACAAAAAAATAAAAAATAAAATAGGTGAGGTGGTAGAGACTTGTAAGCCAATAGATGTATGAAGGTTATTTTTCAAGTGTATCCTATATAAAATATTTTAGAATATGATACCTGACACGAGTATCATATCTCTTACATACGCTTTCCTTTTGGGAAAATTGTATCTAGGTCTCAAACATGAGAAAATACAAAAAAATTATCTTTTGAAATATCAAAATTGCGGTGAAGTTCTGTGGTATTTTTTGCAATATTTTTTATATGCAAAAAGACACAAATGCCCCCATGGACTTGTAAACACATGCACATGAACTTGTCAAAACATACTCATGGCCTTATCAAAATAAACTCACAGACTTTTCAACACAGATACATGGGGCCATTTGTGTCTTTTTACATATAGAAAATATTACAAAAAAGTCTCAAATGATTTCATCGCAATTTTGAGATTTCAATGGACAATTTTTTCGTATTTTTCTTTAGTTGGGACCTAGATGCAATTTAATTTTCCATTTCTTTTTTGGAACAACATACATATACATTTGGTTAATGAGTTTGTTACTCACAGTCATAGTCATGAAAACTTTCTTTTAAGTGGAAGTTCGAGGATTTGATTTTACTTACAATCTTAACACATTAGTGTCTACGTTTTAAATTAAGAAAAACTATTATTATTTTATATAGAAAAATCTGATAACCTCTTGCACCAAAAAAGAAAGAAAAAAAATTGCACCTAGGTCTAGGAGTAAGGGTTTGACAGAATGGTCCATTGAAATCTCAAAATTACGGTGAAATTCCACGAGATTTTTTTTTTTTTTGCAGTATTTTTCGTATGTGAAAGAACACAAATGCCCTATGGACTTGTCAACACAGACACATGAACTTGTCAATACATGCTTATGGACTTGTCAACACATGTACATTGACTTGTCAAAACAGGCTCATGGACGTATTAAAACACGCCATAGACTTGTCAAAAAATGCTCATGGATTTGTCAACACAGGCACATGGGGCATTTGTGGTTTTCACATATGAAAAATATTGCAAAACAGTACCATGGGACTTCACCGCAATTTTAAGATTTCAAGGGGTCATATTGTCATAGTTTTCCTTACTCGGGAGCTAGGTGCAATTTTCTTAGAAAAACACCTGGATTCCCCCTCCAAAAAAAAAACATTTTGGGCTTTTGGTGGGCTGTATAAAGCCCACTTAAGCCACGAAATTTTCACATAAGTAAAAAGGAAGTGTTGGCAATAGCATGTGAATACCTGAAGAACAATATATAAGAAAAAAATAAAATAAAAGTCAACTGCATAATGCAATTATGGAAATACAATGCTCTCTCTTCGGATAAAAGAAGAGAATAGTCATCATCTATATACACCCTAGCTATAGTAATTAACATAAGAGCTTTGTAGACTTTTTTTAAGAGAGATTAAGAAAGTTAAATAAATTATTTAATCATAACATATGTTATATATAATTAGATTATATATATTTATAAGTTAGAAAATTTAGTTTGGAGAAAAATAATAGAAAAAAATACTTTAATGTAACTTATTTAGCTTCTTTAATTTTTTTTTTTTAAAAAAGTTAATTGACTCTTATATTAAGGATCACGGTAGTACATTGTATGTACACTATTTTTTGATATAGCAATCTCTTTGAATCAAATTCAAGCATTATCAGGTTGATGTTCTCTCAAAGACCTTTCTTTTTGGCTTGTAAATATACATATTTTGGGTTTTAATTTAGTTAAGTGATAAATGTATCTTGTGTGAGTCTTGATGAACTTCAAAAACCCAACACATTTAAACTTTTATTAAAATAAAAAAGTAGATTCATGTTCATTGATTCATCAAATTATGGAAGTGATTCATGTATTTGTATTTCCAATAATATAAAATAGAATGTGTGTGTTCAAATGCCTCATGATGAATGGATGAATACATCATTTGTATCATCAATTAATGAACGAAATGCAACCCTATGTAAAAGTATGGTACACATAAAAAGTATGTAAACATAGATGAGAAACCATTTGACTTTATAAAGTAATTAAATATGAGAATATTCCAATTAATATTCCATGAAGATTTAAATTCTTATTGTCTTTTCGATCCATGCATTTTTTTAAAGTTCTTATGAACCAAAGGATCATTGTGTTTAATGACAAGATATTCAAACATATACGATAAAATCACACAAAGTTTAAAAAATAAAAATTCTGGATGTGATTATGTAAGAATAGAAAGCATTGAAGTTGGAGCAAACAAAGAGAACCGTAAATAGAATGCATTCCATGCTATTTTTCTAATTCAAGAATCTCACCGGCCAACTCCTCTCTCTCTCTCATCTCCAATCGCTTCCTCTATTAGTTGTCTCTCTGCAACCCTACTATATATTCACATTGAAGAGAAAATAAAGAGATAAAGAAAGAAAAGAAAATGTCTGGATCAAGAAAGAAGGCAAAGTTCGAAGATCTTGATTTTATCAGCAATCTCCCAGATGATATCCTATTGACCATTCTCTCTCTTCTTCCAGTGGATGGGGCTGTGAGAACCAGCATCCTTTCAAAGAGATGGTCATCATTGTGGGAAAACACACCACATCTTGATCTGGACGTGATGCAGATGATCGAACCCTTAACTAAGCTTCAACTTTCAGAATCTGATGATCAATTATTAGATTACATCCGTAATCTTGCCGAAGATGAAGGAATCCGCAGGTACAATATAATTGTCTCCTTAATCTTGAATAAACACCAAGGTGGCCTCAAAAGCTGCAAGTTCACACATTTTCCACAGGGGGGCATCCCGATTCTCTTGGATCGTTTATTTAGGAGACATAAAACAGTCGAAGAACTATGCCTAGAATGTAAACCCTTACTAGACAGGATTCAACGTTTTGTAGTGTCACATGCTTATGATGGGATCTTTTCCTCTTTGTCTTCACTTGAAATTGTGAATTACTACCTAGAATCTTCGATAGCTTTTGGCGGCCGTATGAAGCTCAAAACCTTGAAACTGAAGTCGGTCGGTGTGGAAGACGAAACCCTCCATGAAATTCTTGGGAGCTGTTACGAATTGGAAAGTCTTAGTCTTGTGGGGTGTTCAAAACTCAGGAACTTAAAGATTTTTCATATGAAGCTCAAGTTCTTGGAGCTTAGGGCTTTATGTGTAGATCAGATTATTGTTTCTGCTGCAGGTCTTGAGGTTCTTTATCTTTCTTCTTTGGGTTGTCCAGAATCTTTAAGTTTCTTGATTACTGCTCCTAGGCTTCGAGTGTTTCAATATCACAAGAAACCAATATCGCTTGAGGGACTTGCTTTTCGCAGAGGAAATCATGTCGTGAAAAGTAATGAGATTCTGGAGGCTTTGGCTATTCATTCTGTAAGTTGCTTATATGAAATCGTCTTGGTGCTTGCTTCTGATGATTTATTGGTCAAATTTTATTTGAATCTATAAATATTTATTTTTCTTCCTTGGGTTATTTGTAGAGAACACCAGCAAGTTACGTTTTTGGGGCTTATTTATCATCCTTGATGATTGACTTGGATTTGAAAATTGGAACAGCTAACCAGACCCTTTTATTGATATTGAGATGCTGTGTTAATTTGGAAGCTCTGAAAATTATTACTCCGGTAAGTGACCATTACACTTATTTACCTATTTTTATTCTACCTTTTTATTTTTGACTAATAAGGGCGTGTTTGTAAATTGATTTAGTTTTTCATGTCTGGACCAAGTGATGAGTTTATTTTTTTCCTTATGGGCATTAAACGAAAGATCACAAAAATTACGAGAGAAAAATAGTCAAGAAAGTTGAACCCCAATTTAAAGAGGATCCAAAATGAAGGGAAGGGAGATCCAAAATTTTAAACCAAATAAGGGGATCAAAGATGAGCATCCCCTCAACTCTCCCCAAACAAACACACCCTAAGGAAAAGTTACCCATAGTAGCATGTAAGAAAATTAAATACAAATAGGTCCCTCGAATTTCATTTAATATTAATAGATTTTAAGGGATTTAATATTTACAAGTCAAAATGTCATATTTACGAATTCAGTTGTTATAGTCAGGCTGTATCTTTTAAAAGTTAAACTTGTAAATATTACTAAAACCTTTGTGAACTATTAATATTAAATGAAATTTGAAGTTCAGCTACAATATATCTGTATTTATTTTTCTTTTACCTAAGGCCAA